>JAPVRG010227422.1:1963-12489 GCA_029783565.1 Rhagoletis cerasi | reverse complement strand
TTTTTTTTTTGGAAAAAAAAAATGTTTTTGGAATTTGAGTATGGTAGCATGAAATGTCACAATCTGCTTAATTGTCAGGTAGTTAATATGGCGACGAAAAAGTGACAATGAAACTACCTTCTTTTTTGTATCATGGTTTACAATATACTTTTGGCCGTCCCAAACGAATAAAATGCTTAAGGGATAAAATCTCAGCACAATCTCAGTAGACATGGAATTTGCATTCTAGGAGCTGTCTATATCGGATTTTGATAAATGTACAAATGCAAACACCCTCTTGATCACCGTCCCTCACTTGTCAGGCGTAGGGTACATATAAACGTTTGGCATACATTCTTTCCAGGAACTTAATCATTTTTAAGTCTAGGGGAATCAGAAATCTAATGAAATTCATTCAGAGCTCAATAAAGAGGTTAGGGGTGATGATCAGTAGCTTCTGGCTTCCGTGCTTGGTCCAAGCTTTTTCCTCAACGTGCATGAACCAACGGCAAATGTTTCTATATCAGAAGCACCCTGCATTTCGACCCTACAAGCGTAAATGTTTGGTTCCATATTTAGTGTTGCGTGGTATGAAAGGATATAGCGAGAAGAAGGTCAGATATTCAACGACCGTTGTCCACTTGGTACAAATGAGAAACAGTAGTGCATGTGCACATCAACTCCTCAATTCAAAAGGACTCGAAGGTCATACAACTGGGAAGGTGCGAATGAAAATTCCAGCACTTTTTTGCTATGCGACTTTTTTCAAGAGTACTTTGTGTAACTTCAACCGGAAAGTAAATAAAAAGTATATCGATGGAAACTGTCGTCGATAAACATATTTAAACAGCGCAATAGGGATATATTTTGAAGAACATCGAATATATTGAAATTTTTTAGACTCAGGAAATACTTACGAATGATTATCATTATGTGTGGGGCAAAATTTAGTTGCACTTACCTGAAAATAAACAAGAAATTGGTTATTAGTAATTTACGAGCACTTAATATGGATGTTTAGTATAATAATTTTCTGAAATTTATTAAATTATTAAATTTTATATCCGAGTATTTGGTTTGTTTGTTCTTAGGTATGTGCAGATACTTATGAAATGTTTTTGCAATATCAGCAACGCTTTTTTACCAAATAGGTCGAGAGTAAAGAGGAACCGATAGAACTGAGCACGCACCAATATTAATTAGGGCTACCCCCAGATTGATGGCATCCTGCAGACCTCTAAGAGCTGTGGCTTTTGAAGACCCTAAGGATTATTGACGATAGGACCAAGGAACACGGCAACGAGCAGCATCAGCGCCAGCCGATAATGTTCATCGGACCCCTCCACCTTTATAAATAATAATAAAATTAATGAAGGATTTCTCAAATATCTACTGATGCTAAGGGTTTCGCGGGAGTCTACGAACTCGCACCCGAAAGGATTGGCAGATGCAAACCTCTAGTCCACGGACTCTTGTACAACAAAGGCGACACTTAATATGTATGATTTAAAAGCCTACGACTTTTAACGGAAAATATGTAGGTGGTGACTACTGATTTCAGATGTGGTAAGGATGGACGCACGAGCACTGGATAAACCTGTTCGCAAGAGTTTTTTTTTTCGTTTGATCACCAGGCTGACTTTTTTGGTGGTGTTTTGTGTGCCCTTTTATGCAAAGGATTCTCTTGTTTTGGTAGATAGATGGAAAAAGCCGGACTGACGGATCTAGTATGTATGTATTAAAAGCGACCATTTCAATATCATTTCCGCACTCCAGAAGCATTGTACTTGTACCAAGCAAATAGCTAATTTTTATTGTTGTGCAAAGAAAGCTTTGTACTGTCGGGGTGAGGTTGTGGAAGAGAAAGCTTGAAAAAGCTCCGGCTCGCGAGCATAGGCTCTGGCCGACACTCTTCTATATGTATGCTGCGATTTAGATGGATAGCTGGTATTACGCATCAGATTCACGAAGTCGCATAAATTTGAGAGTCGCATAAATGTTTTTCGGACTGGAGCGTCTTGGGGAAGTTCTTGAGTATTTGGAAGGAGATAAAATTTATGCTCAAGTTTAAAGATGTCAAAGTCAGATACTCTTTGGGCTATCGAAAATGGCTCTAAAAATGATTAATATGTTTTGCGGATTTGTTTATCTGGGGTATTTTACACGATTTCAAACACTGTAAACATCCGATATATGCTGATAAAGCCAAATCAGTTGGTTCATGAAGAGCGCTAAGCTTTAACAAAGTATCATTGGTTAAGACCTTTCATTGGAAGCCCTCAACCCATTGTTGGTGAGTTTTTTTCAAAGGTGAACAGTAGAGTGGTTCAAAAAACACTCTTTTTGGAAATTCATAAACTCTACCTCAAAATATTCTTATTTGGGATACAAAAAGAGACACGTACTTTTTTTTTTTGAAAACAAACTTTTCTTAGAGGTCGCGCTGGTCGTTTTTTCATAAAAAAATAGATGCTCTCAATTTTTTTATTTTCGTGACATGTTAAAGTGCAGCTAAAAATTTTGTTTTTACATGTAATTATTCTAGTATTATTGGAGATTATTCCCTAAATTACATGTCTGTATTGGACAGTTAGAACGGGCCTGGCGCCCGAAAATATGCTTTCGTGAAGGTAATGCTATAATTAAAACGCTGATACTGAACGTTTTACGCATTACAGTGAGTTAAAACTCGACACCAGGCTGTTTTTGAGATCGTTGATTACGAATCTGAAGTCAACTTTTAAAAATTAAAAATGGCGGATCCAATATGGCGATCACTTATTTAAAATATGTTTCGATTCTCTCGAAACTTGGTACTCTGGAGGTTCCAGAGCTGCTGATTACGAATCTGAAGTCAACTTTTCAAAATTAAAAATGGTACTCGTTTAATTTTAGTATTTTTTTAAAAATTTGATGGCCATATTAGAACCGCCATTTTGAATTTTAAAAAACTGATTTCAGATTCGTAATCAGCGACCCCAAAAACTCCCATGTGCCGAGTTTCGAACAAATCCAGTAATTTTTTAAAACATTATCGCCATTTTGAATCCGCCATTTTCAATTTAGAAAAACTGACTTCATATTCCTTATTAGAAAACCCAGAAACCCCCCCCGTAACAAGTTCCATCCCATGAAAATGCTTAAAACGTTCAGTATTAACGTTTTAATTTTAGTAATTTTGTAAAAAAGTGATCGCCATAATGGATCCGCCGTTTTGAATTTTAGAAAATTGATTTCAGATTCGTAATCAGCGACCCTCAAAAACTCCCAAGTGCCGAGTTTCGAACAAATCCAGTAATGTTTTAAAAAATTGGTCGCCATTTTGGATTCGCCATTTTGAATTTTGAAAAACTGACTTCAGATTCTTAATTAGGAGCCCCAGAACCCAACCCATAACAACGCGTAAATCGTTCAGTATCAACGTTTTAATTTTAGTTATCTCTTTTCGAAAGCATATTTTCGGGCACTAGGCCCATTCTAACTGTCCAAGACAGGCATGTAATTAAAGGAATGTTCTCCAATGATTCCACAGTAATTACATATAAAAACAATATTTTTAGCTGCATTTTACCGTGTCACAAAAATAAAAAAATTGACAACATCAGCGTTTTTATAAAAAACCGACCAGCGCGACCTCTAAAAAACTTTTTTTTTTCAAAATAAAAAATACGTTTCTCTTCTTTTATCAGAATAACAATAATTTGAGGTAGGGTTTATGAATTGCAGGAAAGAAATTTTTTTTAACCACTCTAGTGAACAGTATACATAGCGAGCCGATTGTTTAAAGACAGCCGGTCGCTTACAGCTGCTGTTGTAAAAGCATAGAAAATTTTCAAAGAGTTTTGGGGAGTGCTGCTCGTGCAACTGACAGTCTTTTTGCCAGATATAAATCTGCGTCGTTCCGGTTAGGCAGTCCCGACTATCGTGAAAACGGTTGCTTATAGCTGAGTTCTGAAAATGCCGTAGTGGCCCCACAAAAGCTCTCTCTCTCTCTGTCAGCCGTAAGCCAAGGCTTCACATTAGACCTTCTGGTCACAGTGCGTTCCTCATTTTTATATCTATCTATAAAGCTTCACACAGAAGGATACTTCACGTTGCCCTGAATTCACGAACGGGGTCATATCGAATATAGTCAAGCAACTGTAGCTGCATGTCTGGAAGAATGAGCGTACACGATTACTCTTGGGACAAAACCAAAGCTTTTATGTCAACAGCTGTTACAAATTTTGCAAAATTCCTTATCACGAAGATGTAAGTACACAAATTTAGTCTCGTGTGCAATAATTATTATAATCGGTAACAATCACAAACAACGCGTACATACAGAAAAATCGCAAAAAAATTTTTTCACTTGAAAATTGTTGTAAAAACCCATTTATTAATTTTACACACCATTCATTTCATTTTTCATCAACTTCCTTTATGTACACATTACATTTACTTTTTTGAAACACATTCACTTACGAGGATACACATGCAGTAAACACATTTACATATACTATGCTGCTACCTACTATCGTTTTTGCACGCGAACGCGTCAACTCGCATCGGTCAATAGTTATTCAGCAAATGGATGTGTCAGCCGGATGTTGGGCTGACCATTTTGTATAAGTGCAAACGAGTAAACCAAAAATGTACACCTACACTTTCACACACCACGCGCACGCATCAACATAAATGCATACTCAGATTGTGGGTAGCATTCTATTACTCCTACAGAGCCCTACAAAATAGACTAGAACAGTCATAGTGAAGATTATGAAAGCGGCGATGAGAGCGCTAAAGTGGCGCGCGTAATAGGGAAACTACCCACTTCGTCGCTTCTGACAGAAGCTCCTACTGCCTGCTTCAACAGCAACCTGTTGCTACTACGGAATACCAAAAAGGAAATAGGGAAATGGCAAAAGTGAAGAGAATAAAAATAGATAAATAAATAATAATGGGATATATCCACAATATGGCACTAAACAAAAAACAAAAAAAAACATCAATTGCTGACTTGTAGGCAGATGCGTTTTTATGTGCATATTTGTATTTGTGTGGGTGTTGGCGATGAAGAAGGCAAGTGTATAGCTGCCTGCATTTTAGTAAAAAATTATCACGAACCAATAAGTGCTCTACCGGAACCGACCGGAAAATGATGAAAGCAATGAAGGAAAATTGGCTACTAATGGCTACCGTCGCGACTTTGTCACTATAATATATATAGGTATATTCTATGCGAATACATGTGTACACATTTAGTTGTGAAGGGTGTATGCGTGGATTTGCGTTTCGGTGTCACTTTGGTAGTAAGCGAGCAATCATTCGCACTTAGCCGCAAAAGCACGAGGATTATCAATGTAAAAAATAAGAAATCACGGAATGTGGCTCATTACAAGGACTGCAAGTGGTGAGGAAAAACTGGAAAAGAGATTAACGAAAAGCGGACTTCTGATGGGGGATAAAGTAGGAAAAAAAAACGCGGCAGACAACCAGTAATGTCGGCGGGAATTTCAGCAGAAAAAATGTTGGCTGATGAAGAATAGCAAAACGCGAATCAAAATAAATGGAACGAAGCTAGTGATGCAGAAAAATCAGTACCAGCATTAGCGAATTATAAATATGTGCACACATACATACAGTGTGTCCCAGAAGTCGGCAAAAAGTGTCACTTTCTTCCAAACTAAAGCAGTTGGCTAAAAATTTTAGACGGTAAGAATTACTCAGAATTTCGTAATAAAAATAAAATTGAGAAAAAGTAGGAAATTGTAGTAATGGGAATTATAAAAACCATTACAGGGTGTAGATTTTTTCGTTTTTTGAATGCCTATAATTTTAAAAATACAGAACATAATTTTTTTTTATATTTTTCTGATAACTATTATAACCTTGTCTGTCACTCATTTCCGGCTTGATGTCGATTTCCTGTACATACACATACGTATGTATATATATTTAGTAAAGCTCTCTTCGCTTATTTTGCGATTCAGCAAAATGCGTATCTGCATCCGCGTGTTGTTACTTAACCAAGCCATCCTTTATGCATGGCTACTACTAATTGACAAAGACAATGCTAAGCTTATTAATTAAAATGGCATTAAAATTTTTGTTTTATGCAACTAAATATGTACAAGTATGAATGTTACTGAGTTAATGTTGTTTTAATGTAAGTATATTTTGCACTTAATAACGGTATTAACTTTTTTGTTACGCAATTCCATATCTTTTTTAATTAACCGTTGCAGAATTTTCCTTTGATCATAGAAGTTGTGTGATTACACTTTGGGTCGCTGAATATGAAAACAAAACCCAATTTTTTTTTCAAAGCAGCGTTTTCGAGATTTTTTCGAAAATCGTGTTTTTTGGTACCTATCGCAGTAATTTGTCAATATCTTTTGAAAATCGACGCGAGCAGCCTACCGTTCGAAAGGTATTGATGCGCTCTTTGCAAAAATATATAACTTGTATAGATTCAGATAAAAATTATTACTGTTACTAGCGACCAAAATCGAAAAAAGTGGAATTTTCATTCATTTTTGAAAAGTATTTATAATTACAAAAATTTTGTTTAAATTTTTTTGTCAAATTTGAGTAAAAGATAAGTAATTGCTGTAAATTTTGAGTCTAAGACCATCCAAATCGAATAATAAATGTAGATGTAATGAGGTACTGAGTAAAAATTCTAGCTTTATATTTTTCACAAAATCACACTTTTGGTCGGAAATTAAATTTTTTAATTTTTTTTAAATTTATTTTAATTTTATTTTTATTTTTTTTCTTACTCCTAGATGCCATTTCGATGACTCTACCCAACACAAACTAAAAAATTGAAGGGGAAAAGCTTATTTCCGACTAAAAGTGTGATTGTGTGAAAAATACAAAGTTGGAATTTTTACTCAGTGCTCCATAACATTTACATTTCTTATCCGATTTGGATGACTTTAGACTCAAAATTTACTGGAATGATTTATCTTTCACTCAAATTTGAAAAAAAAAAATTACAAAAATTTTTTCATAAATAAAAATAAGCATCTAAAAATGTGTAATTTTCAAAAAAGAATGAAAATTCCACTTTTTTCGATTTTGGTCGCTAGTAACAGTAATAATTTTTATTTAAATCTGCAAAAGTTATATATTACAAAGGGCTGGTTTTGGTTTCGTGTTCAGCGCCCCAAAATTAGCTTAGAAAATATTTTTTTTCTTAGGTCAACGCAATTACGTCAAAATTTGTCGACTAGTGTTATTTTGTAAAATAAAAAAGTAAACATTTCCTGTAAAAATTCGTGCGACTACTTCCTAAAGAGAATTGTCCTGGATTAGACTCAATGTAGATTAACTAAGCTTTGACTCATTCCTTACGTGTACAATTCGAGATGAATCAGTGCTCGACTCAATTTTTACGGGTATGGTTAACGATTAAGTGATCCGACCCACTTAAGGAAAAAAGTTTCATATGTGGTGTTCGCATAGTGCATAAGCCGCAGGAATAGAATTTGAAAATTTAAAATTGGCCGAAATGCAGATGAAAGGACCGAGTATCGAAAAGAACCATAAAAAAAAGTTTATGATTCAAATAACTTGAGAAGTAGAAAAAATTACAATTTTATTTGCAATGCCAATTTTTTTTACTGCAAGTACGCCTTGCTTTCTGCAAACCATTATTTTTGTCTTATCAATAACAGCTTTCAAAATGTTGTATTGAAAAAACCCTGCCCGAAAGCGTTCTCCATTTTTCTGACTGAATAGAAAAGAGTTCAGAAGCTCGTACGTACAGAAAAATCTACAGTATATAGTATGCGGTCAAAATTTCAAATTCGGTGAAGCTTTACACCTCACACTGTATCAACACCGGATAAATCACAAGTATGTAAAAACACACATCCAAAAAATTGGCAATTAAAGCCGATTTTTATTCATGCCGGTGATATGTAATTGTCCATAAAAATTGCATTTTGCAATAAAAACAAGTAAAGAAGGATATTCTGAATCAAGTAGGACCAAAAATCTTCCATCCCTGATAGACAGAGTATTCGCCTAGCAAATCTGAGCACTCCAGTTAAAAACTCGGGTAGCGAAAATTGTGTTGTTAAGAAGGGTCGGGTAGCTTTTTATACCCGTTCTGGTATAAAGGGGAAAAGTTTGCCTATTCTTAGAGTGGCAGCGTTCGCTCCGTATAAAGAGGTTGAATGTGATATAAGTCGCATACTTTTTGTGAGTGATGCCCGAGTCATAAAGAAAGGGTCGCAAAAAAACAAAAATTTACAGTAGTTGCAGTATGCAGCTTAAACCATTCGGCTACCGCGGATGCTACATTCACTTTGTTTGCTTATCTGTTTGCTTTTATTTTTCATTCACAATAGACAACAGATGCCCGTTTTGGTAAGTGCTTTACAAATTGATTTTGTTAATTAAAGGGAGGCACCTACAGTTTCACTCTGAACGCCATTTAGATTTTATTAGAAGATTTTTCTTGGAAAAAATACACTCGGAGATTAGCCATTGGCTGCCTAGAGAAGACCATTCTAGCAAACAAATTTCTTGGTTATTGCTCGGGACAGGGATCGAACTTTTGTTCTAAACGGGCAACTCTAATAATTTTCTCGTAGGCGGTACTTTATCGAGGTCTATCCCTTCATATAAGGTGCATGCGCCGGAGTGCGGAACACTGACACAGGAAGTGATAAATGAATTCTACCTTTTCCTCATCCCCTCAGATTTTATGCCGTACTCCGAACTTGTCGGCAGTATGACCAATAGTCCAGTGTCCCGTTAGTATTCCGATGAGAAGCTAAACTTTGGGTTTTGAGAGCCTTAGCAAACCTCGTTTTCTTCGTGTACCGATAAGTGTAAAAAGTGTGCGCGATACAGTGCATGTGAGCAGATAAGTAAGGAATTATGACTCTGCCAATTGTTGGCAGCCTCTTAGACGCCCCAAGCCTCAGCAAACTTTCCACTGCAGCACGTTTTACATCAGGGACCGTAACGGTTATGATCTTTTTATTAAAAGTCATAATTTAACCGTCAAAATTTGATTTATATTTTTTTATCAAAAAATAATAATTATTTTTGATTTTTATTTTTTTGGTCATAAAAGGTTTAAGTCGGTCATAAAAAAGCAGTCTCCTTTATAACAGTTAAAAATGATAGAAAAATCAAAAATAAGCATAATTTTTTGATCGAAAAAACAAAAATCAAACAATAACGCTTATTTTTTATCGAAAAATAAAAATCATGATATTTGACGATTATTTTCGGTCCCTGTTTTACATACCTACATCGATGTATAATGCCGATTTGAGCCGTCGAGTGAATCGCTCCCGTTGTATAAAGATACATACATATGTGCTTGTCATTGTACCCTTTGAAAGTTGATAAGACAGGATCTGGTGTAAAACACCTTTCACCAGACAAACGCGCCATAAAAAAGAGTCTAACTAACGCTGCGTATATTAAATCTAGCAATGTAGTGAACAAAATTAAATATTATACCGTTGGTTGGGCACGGGTGTGCCTGGGTATAAAAAATCTCAAACTACTACTATTTTTCTTAAAACGCATTTTAAGTTTTTTACTCAGTATTTATGAATATATTAAAGATGTTCGCAGAATTTCTCTTTTCAAATATTGCATATATTATTTATTGAATAAACTGATTATTACGAGTCGTCTGAAAGGTACTGACATCAGACAGTAACTGGTGTATTCTGTGTTGGTAACAAAAATTTTGTTACCGGTAAATAAAGTTCCTGTTTATTTTTAAATCCTTTTCGCATTCTGCACACTCTTGTGACCGGTAAATTTTGTAACCATCTCATAAGCATGCAATAAAATATTGCGCCGCGATTTCCACAAAACTTCATAGCTTAATTGCGGAATGGATTAAATTGTTACCAAGATACCTAGAATCGCGATTACAAGAAATGGTGCCAAATTTCGGCAACAAAATTGACCGGTTACAAAATGTTCGGTAACAAGCAGACTAGGCTTGTGAGTGATTATATTACAAAAAAAAATCCCCGTACTGCTTTGTTGTAATAAAAATCATAATCACGCTCTAAAAAGAAAAATGAAAACAAAACCGCTATCAGCTCTGTCATGAAATTAACTTGTCAATGGCAATGGCGTCGAAAGCAAATTAGTTTTTTGTCAAATGAGAATATTATCACATTTGCTTTTAATATCGTTTTCTTGTTCTTTTTAATGTATCAACAGAACAATGTATTTTGCGTATTGTGTTCATTATTATAGTCGCTTTATTCAACATTTGCTCTTTTAGAGGGGACGTCACTCGAAGTTTGACGCTAATTTGTATGGTAATTACCATTATATTTCTGTTTTTGTCAACTACCAAGTATGCAGGTGCAATTTTTTCAGTAATCTTTCTATTTTTATCACAAAATTTTCGTATAGATACATAATAAAGCCATACAAGAAGTTAAAGAAATATTTTGGTGTAGTGGTAAGCAGTGCGCGCTTCCACTCCGCAGGCCTGGGTTCAAGCCCTGGTCAACGTCGCAAAAAAAAAGTTTAGAAAAAAAGGTTTTTTCTTAACAGCGGTCACCCCT
>JAPVRG010227418.1:655-11939 GCA_029783565.1 Rhagoletis cerasi | reverse complement strand
CCTGCAAATAATCTAATAATAATAATAATCTGTTTATTATTATATCAATATCTCTTTCTCTATCTCTATCCATTTTTCTATTTGTCTATTTATATATATGTCTCTAACAATATTTCCATTTGGGCTGGTGTGACTGACCTAAAATATTTACAATTTTCGATTACTCTTAATATTAATGAATATTTTAATTAACACTTACATTGCCGGAAAAAAGTATTGGCACAACGAATTTCGTAGAATATATGCAACAATTTTTATTCTAATATTTTTCCGGTATTTTTTCTTTTTGAAAATATTGTTCATTCTACAACAGAAAACATAAAAATAAAATCTCTAAATCGTGTGCTAAACTCAGGAAAATTCAATAAATTTGCGTACAAATTTGCAAATTTTAATCAGATTTAAAAAAAAAAATTTAATACAACAAAGCGCAAGTTTGAAGTTGCTAGAAAATCGCATTGATGTATGTTCGACACTTTTTTTGTATGGAAGAAAGTAATAACACCGTCAGCAAAAAAAAATCCAAAAAATCAACGCGATTTTCTAGCAACTTCAAACTCGCACTTTGTTATATTAAAATTTAATGGGCTACAAAACTGTATACCTAGAATTTTTTTTAAAAATCTGATTAGAAAGTTGCAAATTTAGATGCAAATTTATTGAATTTTCCTGAGTTTTGCACAAAGTTTAGAGATTTTATTTTTATGTTTTCTGTTTTAGAAAGAACCATGTCTTTGTGATTAATTACCGGAAAAATATTAGAATAAAAATTCTTGCATATATTGTGCAAAATTACCTGTGTCAATACTTTTTCCGGCAGTGTACATGTTTTTGATTGGAATTTTTAACTTTCAAATAATATATGTATTTGAATGACACGTACACAAGTTTTCAAACTGTTGATCAAATGACGATAGTCGACACGACAGGCGATACGATAATAACTTACATACATGATGCAGTGTTTGGACGATATCGTTTTTATATTATCGTTTGAACGACTATCGTTTCAAAGTTACGTGATACATGCCCAGGTCGTGTATTTTTTTACCTGTTTGGCTGAACTCGCACAAATAACAGAGTTTGTGTTATTGCTTTGCATGTATTTCTTTACTTTACTGAGTGTTTTTTTGTAGCTCAGTTGCAAAAAAATGTACCTTATGTACATTAGACTGTTCCAAATTACACGAAAGAAAAAGTTCGCCATATACCCTGAGTCTAAGGTATTTTTGCAAGGCAATTTCGAAATTTTTTATTGTTTTTTTTTTTTTGTCTGAACCGAAGGGTCACCTTTTTCCAATTTTCATCATATCTTCGGCATTTGCAGTCTGATCTTAAACTAGAATATATCGATGTTCATGCCTCGAGGATACACTTTTTTTTGGCAGAACCTAGTGACCGTCTTTTACATTTGTCGGTGAGACCTACATTCTATTGGAATATTCAGTATACTTCATTTACAAAAGCGTAATTATTTTTGGCGAGCTTTAATTTACCGACATTAAATGGTACGCTAGGGAAGTACAAACTGAGATCTGGTGGGTAAGTATTGGAACGGGTACTTGAGGTCAATGAACTCTGAAACAAAAAAATTTTCTTTTCGATACGAAAACATGGGTATATCATACTTTAAAATCCGACTGTAAATTCCGAAGCTGTGACGAAAAATGTAAACAGGTGGCCCCTACGTTCGTCTAAAAGGCTTTCGAATCGAAATACTTCCTTAGCAAAGGCTTAATAATTTTTGGCGAGCTTTAATTTAGTGAGATTAGTGTGGTAGGAATTGAGATCTGGTGAGTAAGTACTAGAACGCGGTAGTTGAGGTCAATGAAGTTTCGAACAGAAAAAATTGTCTCCTCGAAACAAGAACAGTAATATACCATGCTTTAAGATCCGACTGTAAATGCCGAAGCCCCTCAGGGGGGTTCCTTGAGTTGCGGGATTGATCCTGTGGCAAATCAATACCCGTAACTGAAGGGATCACGGGTTTGACAACCCCGAGGTATCCTAGTCAACGGTTGCCAGTCCGGAGTGGTGTCTACTCAACGGCTTCACAGTCTAACCAGAGTACTCAATCTGGTCCACGGGGGAACAGGGTCCCCCATAGCATCCTATATTTGCTTTGGCCTGTTCCTTTGGGTACAGCCCTTCGTGGAGTATCGTGATGGCTGTGGTTTCGAAACTCAAATGCGGGAAGAGTTTGCTTGTCGGCTCAATATGGAGTTGCATGCAACCGGGTGCCGGACCCAGAGTACGGCAGAGGATTTAGGTCGGCCTCGTACCCAACCAAGGTGGTGAATTGTGAACAACCACACCACCAATTGGTACCGCTAACAGGGGGCGGTGATCAACGCATTGAGTTGATCCGTGTGCTTTTGAGCACCGTGGGGTTAAGCTTTTCATAAGCAGGTACTCACGTAAAAAATCAGACTTTAATGTAAATGCCGCAGATATGACGAAAAATGTCAAAATGCGACCCCTAAGTTCGGCCAAAATATTTTTTTTTCGAAATTTCCTTACAAAAATACTTTGGACTCAGGGGTGTACGGTCTAATGTACATACATACATACTTAAATATGTATATTTATATTTAAATCTTTCTCAATAATTTATTTTTTGGGCTATAACTTTGATAAAAATGTATTACAACTTTTAATAAATCATTTTTCTCTTAGAGTGGTTCGCTCTAATATATTTGATAGTTCAATTTTGGTTGAAAAGTATGATCTAAATTGTTCCTATTCACTGTATTGCCGACACTTTCCAGTGATTTAGGATTTCTCTCTTTTTAAATAGCAATTTAGACGTACCAAAATCGTGGTTTTTAAATAGTGAAAATTTTAAAAGGATATCTCATCAATATTTTCTTTTTCGTCTTTGGTACTTCCGACAGTGTACAAATGTGCTGTATTTTGGATCTATGCAAAGTGGGTTCAGTGTCTTTCTTCAAACCTAGGTGATTGGTTCCAAATAAAGCAAATTTTTTCAGCTCTTTCTAATTGTGAGATCTTTTTTATATAAGTTCAAACAGTTTTTTATTACTTAATACATTATAATTTCGAAATAAAATCACTACTTTTACGAGTATTTTTTAAATACGTCTCCAAACAAAGGCGTTATTTTTCCTGATGATCTAGTTCTTTTTTATTTCGAAAGGAAATGCCATCTGTAACTGGTAATTTCAACCCTACCTTATTCCTCAGCTATAAAAAAAATGAATAAGAGTTATATTTTCTAAATACATAGTCCCTGTATCGTAAAATATCAAGTTATCAGTCACGCTCTCTGGTTACCACTTACTTTTGGGTTTACGATTTGAAAAGAATTTTACTTTTTCATTTCACTGTTTCTACGGCAAAAATTTGTTTGATAATTTTGTGTTATCGAATTTAGGAGTACCCAAATTTAGGTGCGAAAATTTAATCGAAAAATGTTAACGATTTCTTAAATGGGGGCACGCTAGGACGTGTGTCAGAAACGTATTTGTAGAATTCATGAAAACGTTAATTTTCGGATTATCTGCCAACTAACAAAAAACTCTACGTATGAAATCCTAGGACAAATTAGACTTACAGAAACGTGCCCAAAGGAATTCAAAATATTCCTCTATCAAGTAGTGTAAGCTTTTTACAGAATTGTGTGCACAAATTTTGCAAGTTACACTTTCAATAACTTTACTGCTGGACGATATTAACCGAACCTAAACATATACATAAATGAATAGCATACAAACGAAATGCGACTAATTGAATTTACTTAGATATCTCTAAATCAATTTCTAAATGTTTGCAATTTGTCAAAGTTTTAAGTTAAAAAATAATCTCCCAATTAAATCCTCTAATTCCATAGGAGAGCAGAGTCTCAACTTTAACAACATAACTGAAACTTTAAACACGAAACTAATGGCGCTTTCTTTTCTACCGAAAAATATCACCCTCTCATTACCCGCTTCGCTCAAACAGCAAGAAGAGGGCAATGAAAAGGCAACATTTTTTGTAGAAAAGAAAACGGCATAAAAGTCTAGTAATTTGGGTATCTGTAAAAACTTATACATATAACAAATTTTTATTCCCTTTTGCCGTAGTAAAAAATGCTAAACCTATCTATCTGCGCCATCACAACAAAACAAATTTAACCGTTGCAATCCCAAGCGAGCCAATGCAACTGCAATCAACTCCACTCAAACACGGACGAACTTGTTAGATACAAGCAGTATGAGGAAATTCACTCAAAACGTGAAAAAAACACCGAGCGAAATGAACATCCAGTCCAGCTCATTCACTCAGCCAACGTTGGCTAGGCGGTCGCAATTGAGCACTGAGCGTTTTGGCGATATGTTCATTCCAGGTTGAGTGAAAGGGCAATTAATGTTGCTCAAATTGTAGGCGAAAGAGGCGGCCCCTACCAGCGAAGCAATGACAAACCAACAACAACAACGACTACTGATTTGGTAGCTTACTGTGTTGGCTTGTATTTGTCTGATAGCAGAGCTCGAACCCGTGGCATGTGTTTGCCGCGCCAGCGAATATTGTCACTCAACGGTTTCAGTTATGGTTTCCCACTCAGTATGAATATTCCAATTACCGTCGCTGCAGCATTGCAGGCCGTGATTATCAAGAGAAAAAATTAGCAAGAATACAAAAATTGGTTTGATTATTCTGGAAATTTGTGAACTCGCTATGACGTTGTGTAATCGAGTATATTTTGCCGTATTCTGGACATCTTTCCGTGTTCTTATCAGCAGCCCAACTGAATCCAAATAATGCAAGAATCGGAGCTAAACGCCTATGGTGCGTTTACGGGTTCACTGTGGGCGTACATATATATGTACATACCCATGTATATACAGCATTCAATGCTCTCAAATTTTATAGAAACATCTGCAGCTCTAGCATCGGAACGCCAGAATTTTCTTATTATGTTCGAACTTAAATTCCAATTTTGAATTTTGGATGCGGTTCTCAGTCGCTCACTTGGCCCACTGCCTACGTATTCTTGTGGCAAATTTTAAAGTTTCAACCTCACGCTCGGTCTGTGTCAGCTCCGTTCCACTCCCAGCTACACACTGTGTCGATCTAATCCGCTCCGCGCTTCGTTCAGGTCTGCTTTATTTTGCTACCGCATTGGCGGATGTGGTGGTGGCGAGGGATTGTAAGTCGTTTGCTTGCCTCTGCGGCGGTGGTGGTGGCGTTTTGCCTTTCTTTTCCTCATCATCATTTCGTGGTGGAGCGAAAACAGAGCGACCACAACAGAGCGGCAGAACAGCTCAACATGAGCACAATAGAGTACTAGTTTCTCACTGTGCTCGCTCGTCGTCGTCGGCGCCGTGGCTGTTGTCGTTTGGTTCAGGCCGTTTCAGCGCCTTAATCGTGGTAGGTAATCGTTGTTGGGAACATTGTGAACGCAATCGACGTCAGTCAAAATACAACAAACTGGTGTTTTGATGGCGCATTCGTTCGAAGGCAACGGTTTGGATTGGAGCAGCAGCCGCGCGCTTTGTTTTATTATCTACTTTATCACCATTTATTGTTATTGGCATTGTGGTGTTTGAACGCTTGATACTGCGAAACTTGCTGGATACCATTCAGTGTGGTTAATGCTGTTGTACTCGAGGTATGCGCATTCTAGTTGGTGGCAATAATAACAACAAAAATAAAAACATAAGAGATAGTGATATCAATAACGACAACGTCGACGCCAACAGCGTTTTAGAGGCAGTGACAGCGTTTGGATTCGTTGAATATTCCCGCTATCGGATCGCTATCACTAGGCTGCGCGGCATATCAAATCGCGCCGTTCAGTGCAGTGCGGTGCAGCGCGGTAGAGACGAATTGGTGTAGTGGAAGAGTGGCGGCAGTGACGAGCAAAACTCATCAAAGCCAACGCAAACGGCAGCAGTAGCTACAGCAACAGTCGACGGGCAGACAGGCAGTGGGTTAGTCAGTTGTTCAGTAATTCAGTAATTCAGTGCTGCGGCAGTGCTCTTAACGAAATCGCGGCTTGGTGACTCGAACGCAAATAAATTTTATTATTATTATTATTGTCGCCATTACTATTATTATAACGATTATTGTGTTGATTGTGGTTGCTATTCATAGTATTATGCTGATGACATTTTCATGATAGTTTTCGGTGAAAAGTGAACTGTTAAAAGCGAGTAAGAATTTAAAAGTTCTAAAGGTTCAAAGTGCACCAAAAACCATATTTAAATATTTTTCGAAAAAAACCGAAAAAGTTAAAAATAGTAATCTAAAAATGAAAATTATTTACATCATAAACCAATTGAGAAAGGCCATTCAAATAGAAGCTGCGGCGCCAGTATAAAAATAAACAAATAAAAAAAATTTTAAATTTATTGTAAATAATTTTCTGAAGGAAAAAGAGTGGTGAGATTTTCTCACAAAAGTAGGAGGAATATGTACATAAATAACAATAAGCATCTGGCAGATTATTTAAAGTTGAATGATTGAATTTTCTTTTAAAACGCAATGATTACTGTTGACTCATCTCCAAAAAATCCTGCCCAAAGTAAAATATTTGCAAACCTAATTATTAATTTGTAATGATAAATCTGAAATTTAATTAGATAAATTTTGTGAAAATTCCAAATCGAAACGAAGTATACGAAGAATAAATCAACTCAAAATCGATTCAGTCTACTGAACGAGAAACGTTTAAAATGTATTTTTAATGTTGTGAAACTTTGTGAACTTGTGTTGAAAGCAGGAGTGAAGTTGAAACGCCCTTTTTTGCCAGACGAATTCGTAAAGTGTATACGCCAAACAAACCGATAACTGTTACATACATATATATTCAGTAATAATCAACTAGTAAGGACGCCCCAACTTCCAGCAACTCCAACCCAACAATCAGACAGTTCATTGGTTTTTTGTCTTTAAATTAGGACTACAACCGCCAAAATTCTTACCACCAGCAACATGAATTCTTACTTCGAACAAGCTTCGGCGGGCTTTTATGGCCATCCGCATCAGGCCACAGGCATGGCCATGGGCACGGGTGGACATCATGACCAGACAGCTACAGCTGCTGCGGCTGCCTATCGTGGTTTCCCGCTTTCGTTGGGCATGTCACCTTATGCCAATCACCACTTACAGCGCACAACACAGGACTCGCCCTATGACGCGAGTATCACTGCAGCTTGCAATAAGATCTACAGTGACGGTGCCTACAAACAGGATTGTCTGAATATTAAGGCAGATTCGGTGGTAAATGGTTACAAGGATATTTGGAATACCAGCGCCAATGGCACAGGCGGTGGTTCTGGTGGAGGTGGTGGCTCAGGTGGCGGATCCAACGGATCAAACGCTAATGGACAGAATAATGCCGCTGGCGGTATGCCAGTGCGGCCATCCGCCTGCACTCCAGACTCGCGTGTTGGCGGGTATTTGGATACCTCGGGCGGCAGCCCAGTTAGCCATCGAGGTGGCAGTGGTGGTGGTAGCGGCGGTACGGGAGTTGTTGGTGGCGGTCCAGGTGGCGGCGGTGGTGTCGGCAGCGTAGGTGGTGTTGGTATTGGAGGTGGTGTGGGCGGCGTTGGCGGCGTTGGCGGCGCAGGCACCGCTTGGAATGCAAATTGCACAATTTCCGGCGCCGCAGCAGCACAGAGTGCTAGCAGTTTACATCAGGCCACCAATCACACATTTTACCCATGGATGGCTATCGCAGGTGAGTCCCCTTCAATTTAGTTGGTAGGCTAAAAATTTTGTACAAATGTAATGAGATGGAAAAACCAATAAAAATAATGGGCCGTATTCTTGTTTTCGTACGATTCGAAAATTTGAAATTTTCCTATTACTTTTCTGTACAAAAATTTTAAATTTTCGATTCGAACGAAAACAGGAATCCGGCCCAATAATTGATAACGTTCCAACTCGATAGCAAAAATTAACTGCAGATTGCTGCTACTGCTCTTTTCCGTTTCCGTATTAGGCACTCATATTTGTAATTGTGCCGATTGCCTAAATGAGCTTGTTGGAACGTCTAAGGCACCCAAGCTTTAACAAGACTGGGAATCAATTACCTCGTCATTTTTGCTTTGTTCAACCCTTCTCTGAATTATGAATCTCCTTTAACTGGTTGTTCAACGTCCGCTCACTGCAATCAACTACATACCCATACACATCCATAAATGGCACACAAGCTCTGCTTCAAGCAAGACAGGTGAAGAATAATGCACAGTGGTCTGAGAGTGGCAGAACGTCCAAGATTCTAAATGTCTCGAAATATGCAACTAATACGCTTTGAGGATTTTTCTTCAAAAAATGTCACTAGTACGATTCAAAGGGCACCGGAAGTCGGTGTTGTATGAATTGTATTTTTACGTGAAAATCGAATGCGCATTACACGGACTTAACAACGGTAGTTGGAAGATGGGTTGTTGTTGGATGTATCTCTATTTTTAATACCAAACTCAATAGTTGCTGCTATTTCGGAAATCACCACATCTTCTCATCAGACTTCTTTCTCTAGACTTTAGCAGTGATCGAACCCGCATCATCGTTGTGCAAAGCCAGCGACGCCAATCACTGTGACCGCCTGCGTCCCTCTTGTTAATCTTACACAGACTGGACGCTTCACAATGACTGATTACCATTGGTGACTTTCACGCCCGCTGGATTAGGAGGCAGTAGGCCGATTTTCACCATTTTTCAGATTAAAATTTGTTTGTAAAGATTAAGATACAAACTGAATTCCGTTAAAATCGGGTAACATTTACCACTTCCGCCCCTAGTGTAGTAATTGTGGCAGTTGGTCAATCTATGCGATTTTGCAGATTTCGTTCCCACGACAGTCTGGTATACGTAACCGGAACGACCCAGATTCATATCTGGCCAAGGACTGTCACTCCCGCATCATTCTCCAAAAATTCTGGGGAATTTGTATGCGGTTACAACAACAACAACCACAACAACAACAATGTTGCAGTTTTTTTCATTCCTAAGAAAAAATACTACAGCAAATCAGAGCACAATTAGTACTTTTTGCCATAGTCCATATGGGGCTCTTCCACTGTGCGACGGTACAAGCGTTTATAACTACTGTGGAATCCATTTTCAGAGTGAAGATACACATGTATGTAGCTAGACAGAGGTCGATTGTTCGCAGTGGGAAGTTTTAATTGTATGTTAAGTGGGTGCGTTGATAGCTTTCGTAGCCTTAAGAAAATTCTGTGGCCACATGCAGTGAGCGCTTAAGTCAATATAAGAAAATTTGAGTTATGAATGGCCCCGTTATCTATGTCTGGAGCTACGCACGTGAATCTAAGCGACATGATACTCCGATGAATAAAAAGAAATTGCTAACAAATACGTAATCGTCGGAACTCGGAATTATAAGCATTCACCCTTGCATTATTCGCCTATAACTAGTTAAGAGAACTTGTATTTCTCAATCATTTAGTTTTCTGAAATGCATTTGAAACTTCAAAACGCGTTTGCACATACGTAATTGTAGAGGCGGTCCATGAAAAGCTCAATGTTTAAATGGATATCAATAATGAATATTGCCATTCACATAATTGCTAAGTATGGCTGCATTCCAAAACGTCAAAATACAAAGCACCAGTCTCTTTTACTTCTAAACCGCATTAGAATAATAAGTCTACCTTGAAAAGTACCATCTAACCGTGGTTGCGCACATTTGGCATTACAATCTATAGCGGACAGAAATGCAAAAATCGAAAGTCTTGAAACTTGGACTTTTTGATATCATTTGAAAGCTTAAACTCCAATTAAGAAAATTTTCTAACCTATCTTGTGATAAAATAGACCGTAAGCCTTATACATCACCTCAAACCACAAGTAATTTGTACACACCATTTCACTTCGACGCTGGGCATATACAAGTAGTAGTAGTAAAAAATTTGTTATAAATACATTTTTATCCTGAACAAAATGAAAAAAAATTTAAAACAGATATTTTTTTTTAATTTTAAGTAAATCCGTGTTTGAAGATGCTATAACCCCAATTTTGGGAAAATTTAGACACAAAAAAACCTCTTAGTATTATTTTCTCCGTCTTTTTCCGCCTCGCGAAAATATTTCATTTTGAAAAAGTGTCTATATGCCCTTTTTTCGTATTTGTTTTAGCTTATCTTTATTTATAATATGCGAAAGCATTTTTAATTTTTGGAGTTAGAACTCGATTAAGCGGTACAGGGTGATTCGAAATTTTATGAAATGAAAAACCGATATCATGAGAGATTTCTCTTCACTCCGCAACCGTTTGGACGGATTTAGATGAAGTTTGGTAACGGATCGACTAACATTTGGAATATTTTTTAGGTTTTAAAATAGGGTTGCCATTTGTTAGAAAAGTTTAATTTAACTTAATTCATGAGTTAATTGAAATTCATATGTATCACAATACGGGTGTCAAACGGCAACCGCTTCGACGATTTTCGTTTAAATGTATATTTTTGGAGAGGGTTGTCACCAGTTTTGAAAGTCAAATTTGAATAAATTACACCCAAGTTATGTGAGATATTTCAATATTGGTGTCAAAAAAAAGAGTTTTAAGAAAGTTTCAGTTTAAAAGTATGAAACTAAATGAAAGTGAATACAAGAAATTTTTAGGAGAGGTATAAAGTACTTGACTGAAAAAATACTAATTTACTAACTTTTACCGTGAAACAATTGTCGCAGTTTTTGTAAATTAATATGAATGACAGCGACTGCAGGCGGTGGAAAAGAAATAAAAATCTATGAGTTCAGTAACCGAAACAAGAGACTTGTACCTCAGAAATTAAAGTTGAGTAAAACATGTCTAGTTCTGTTCATAAAGTTTTAATGCACGGATGCGATGTAATTAAGTTATTTGATTTACCAATAGGTAATCCTTTTGGCAGGCAGATAATGCCTTAGAAAGTTCACACAAAAACTTTAGAAGGTAGAGACTTAATGACTCATTCGCTATTATCGCCAGATCCATTAGTTTTATTTTTTATGTGAAAATTGCGTTGTTTGCTGTATATTGTTTTATTCATATTTTGTGATATAATTGTCCATGTCAACATTAGTTATGCCATATTAAAAAGTAAAAAAATCGGATTTTTCAAAATTGGTAATCGGTACGGAAATCCCGATTTCAGTTTTGAAATTAGCGTGCTGTAGTCCTTTTAAGAGTAAAGTTTCAACAAATGCCGACCACTCCTATTTTTGTCCATTGTTTGTATGGAGTCGGCCGTTTAAATAGATGAGTGGTACGCATGCATGTATTTTAATGTAAATGGTTTAATATTTTGCAAATGGCAGTATAACTTTC
>JAPVRG010227405.1:390-18836 GCA_029783565.1 Rhagoletis cerasi | reverse complement strand
GGAAGACTTCAGTGGCCCTTTACGTAATCAAAAGAATACTTACTGGAATATGAGCCATGGCTTATTGTAGGAGTAGAGAAGTTAGATATAACCGCTTGCTGCGAATATGTATCGAGCTCAACAAGCCCATTTGGTGTAAGGGTACATGCCAAGTTTAACAAAACTCCATCCCAGCTTTAAGCCAGGTCTTCCGTTCTCCCTCAGTTAAACGCTAATGAATGTGGCTCATGAGAATAGTTGATACATTATTGACGCATACAAAGTTACCTAATGTTTCCTGAAAAAGTAAGGCGAAATTCCCTCTCAGACAGAGAAGGAGTGAACTACAAGCCCTGATGGGAGTGTTTGCTGGACACAATCTTTGGAGAATCATTTGGTCACCATGGATATCATCGACGACTCGCTGGGTACAATTTGCTTGACGAAAGAAGGATTTTTTTCTGTGGTTTTCAGGCGTTTGCAGAGGATTAAATTTATTACATATTCTCTTCCTCGATTTTCTCGGCCATACGTATAATCGCCAAAAGAGTCTGAGTGTTTAGAAAATCGTCTAAGTCTTCCCACCACTCCAATCCACTCCAAATAGCATAAACCTAGAAGCAAAGATCTTTTTTTTCTGATGCCTAAGCGGAAATTTACTCTCCTCATTAACGAAAGAGTGGCAACTAGAGGAGGACTGTAGGAGGGAACTGGCCATAATTTCTGACTAACTCGAAATCACGGCTGCTCTAGTATAGGTCCCAAAATGATATCATGCATAGATATATCTGTGGTCACAAGCAATAACCGCCTAAGTCAGTAGGCCGGCTTTAGTATACTGATCCATTTACTTTTTTTTCCTTGCACACGTAGCATTTGTCGTTTAAATGCTATTGGCAAATGAATCTGAAAATAATAATTTTAGTGCCACAAACTCTCTACCAATATTCTCCCTGTGGCTCGTTAAAAGTTCTTATAGTTTATATAAAAAAAGGCAAATGGTGCATTATGGCAGCAGATGGAGTAGCGAAAATCAGAATTGTTGAAAATTACTACTCTAAAGTAAAGCAGTGCATTAGTGTGGTTATAGTATGTCACTGTTATACTGTTCTATTGTGTACTGTTCTACTGTGTATTTTTCATACCCTAATACTGATATACTGATATACTGTTACACTGTTTTTCTGTTATACTATTATACCATTATACTGTTATAATATTATACCGCTATACTGTTGTACTCTTATACTGTTGTACTGTTATACTGTAATACTGCTGTACTGTAATACTTTATACTGTTAAACTCTTATACTGCTATACTTCTATACTGTAATACTTTATACTGTTGTACTTTTTTACTGTTATACTGTTGTATTATATTGTTATACTATTATACTGGTATACTGCTATAATGTTATACCGTTGTACTGTTATATTGTTACATTGTTATACTGCTATACTGTTATACTATTCTACTGCTATACTGCTATACTACTCGTGGTTAATTTTTAAGTAATACTCAATTTTAATTAACTGTTTCATAATTATAATTAATTACTTCGTGAACTTTCAATTTGCCGCTGTAAATTAAGAAGAACTTTCTCCTGTTTGCCCTTAAATTATTTCGCTCAAGCTCTTGACTGTTATGGCTCTTCAAGGCAACGAAATATGAATGCAAGCGAGTGAAACTTTCATTATATTTTTTAGCCAAATTAAAAGTTGAAGTGTTTACTCTTCAACAAAAATCAATGAAAAGCAAATAAAAAATACGAGAACAAGCTGAAACACTTCGATGTGTGTACATGTGGAATACATTAACAAACAGAAAAGGAGCTAACTCAGATGAATGGAATTTGCTGCAAATAGAAGGAGAGGAAAGTAGAATTAATGAAAAAAAATATTAGAAAAATAGTAGTTTGTTTAAAGTAATGCTATTTAAAGAAGTACAATCGCTAGCATCTTTAAGATAAATACATACATATATCCAGATATTATTTAAGAACAGAAAATACGTTACGAATACGAGCAAAGCTGCTGAGCACCGCTTACATACATTTGGACTCTACTAAAATCTACCTTCGAGGAGTTAAAAAAAATAAATAGTTTTCGCTTAAACATTTGCTAGTACTTGGCCGAGGCGTTTTTAAGGCAAAAATGTACTAGGATGTTTGCCATTGCCTGCGGAGGGACAACCGCTATTAGAAAACACTTTTTCTGGATGCTGCTCCGACCCACAGTGTGTCGTGTAGATTAAGCCAGTTGGACAAAATTCATTCCCGGATTTCTAGAAAAGTCTAACTTATTAACGTAAGGGACATCCCCTGACTAAAAAGGTTTTAAGGCCTACATTCTACTGTGGGGTGGGGTACATTTTGAAAGATATCTCTTGTAGAAGTATATAATTTTGTGAGATTTTTTAATAATGGATCATATCTCTGCTGATATTTCTTACATGTATTCTACTAAAAAAAGAACGGGAACTATTTCTGATTTCGTGAAAATGTGCTTTGAAAATATGAAAAAATTTATGTATATTTTTTTTTATTATTTTACACTTTTGAAGCACTGAAAGTAACATATCTCCTCATGTTATCGGGATAGATTTTAAATATATGCAAGCAGCGTTATTCATGTTTATAGAAATATGCTCTGTATACAGCACAATAAATAAAATTTTTTTTTTAATTTTTTTACAGCGCATATTCAATATATTAGAAGTTTATAATTTTTCGAAGATTTTCTAAATAACGATTAACGTGATAGAAATGCTCACCACCATAGCTTTCTTAAGCCAAAATTGTTGCTGCACGATATTACCAAAACTACTGAAAGGGATATGAAGAACAGGTTTTCTATAACTCGTCGAAAGATGCTAGTTTTTGAATCGTATGAACTGTATTTCCTCCTATTTCAAAGTCCTTGGAAAATCCTTATATTATGGACTCAGCTTCATCGAGAGGGTATACGTTTCTGTAACACTTTTTTGCTTTCTTTCCTTCACGTTTGTAAATTACATAAAATTTGGTAGGAAATTTGTTGTTGAAAACAACTAGAGTTGCATTGAACCCAGATTTGGAGCCAAGGGGTACCTAGTAATTGTATGGTGATAATTCTTCGATTTATCACAAAATGACTGTGCGAGTTCAAAGCCTCCATAATCGTTTGCATAAATATATTTTTCCCTTGGTGATGGAAAATATAGCCCTTCGATTTTCAGTAAACGAAAATTTTGCAAAGTTCGCATTAATTCGCAAACAAGAACCAATTTGAAAAAAAAAAAAACGGATGGTATATCGGAAGTCAACATACTAAATATACAACAAAAACATCCGTTAATAATTTTGTCCATCTAGCTTGTTCTGCAAGCTTTAGCGACTACAAAAATCGCAAAAGAGGCGAAAAGAAAGACTCTCTTGGAAGAAGTTCTGTGAAAAATTTAAGAGTTATTAGGGCCCCGCAATATACTTTCAAAAAAGATACGGCCTTCGCAAGTATCAGAAACCCGGTTTTAATAACTAAGTGACAATTTGCTTTCTTTCATACATATCCAAAAATGCATTCAACTTTTTTAATAAAACGACAAATTAAAAAGCGACCCCTTTAAACCCCCCTCGGTAGTCAAGGGTTAAGATATTTTTTATTTTCAATAATATGGGAAATACAGAACTCAGTTTTTTTTTCAAATCATCTACTTGTTTAGCCATAATTAATTTCATATTAATACAAATATTTTTAATTAATTATGTCCCTGAAATTTCAAATTTTTTTCTAAACAAAATCTAATGTCAGTAAGAAAAAACTAAAGACACAGTTTTACTATATTTCACCCCTAGTTAGGTAAGTATACTGATTTTTTCCGCTATTAGCGGACTACTAAAACTACGACTTTTCGTGATAAATTACTAGTGTCTTTCTTGTGCTTATTTTGATATCACTAGCAAGATTTTAATTGTAAGTGATAAGCGCTATCTTAAATATCGAACGAAACGAAAGATGAGTAATTCAAATTAAATTAACTTATGTTTGTATGTATGTGAGTATATACATACGTAAAATAGAAAATTTACAATGGTCATTTACACTCAAATAGCTATGCATTAACATATACATACGTATTATTTTCGAGTAAGCCTTTATTAAACGAAATGAATTGTTACTAATAAATACAAATAGCTAAGCCAAATAAGCATTGATGTTGCAATTCCTAATTTACTTACGATGGCGAATTCATTCGAGCGTACAATATTTGCCTTTAAATGTAGAAACTTGGTACACAATTCGATTTACACATGGATTATTTCGAATATTAACGAATTTGTGAAGCATATATGTAGCAAATTTCAAGGATAAACAAATGATAAGCCAAATATAGAATAGAAATAATTTACAGATAATTTGTATTTATGAGAACTGAAAACACAACGGAAATATAAACATGTGTAGATATGTATATTGTAACTTTATGCGATGCGCAATGATCCGTACGACATGGCGTATACGTAATTTTAATTAAAACAAGCTGCTAATGAAATGATATCTCTCGCTAAGAGTGTGCAAGTGTGCGTGTGTGCAGAAAGTAAGGGGAAAGCATAAATAATTAACAGAACTCGTAATTTGATCAAAAGCAATAAGTTTAGCAAACAATCTCACAATTAAATTGCAACTCAATGCTGGCACCAAATAACCAATGTGGCATACACGGCGTATGAGTGATGTGCAGAAAATGCGACTTGGCTTTGCAACAAATGAAGCGGTTATCTGTAGCTGCAGTTACATATACATTCCATGTCAGCAGCTCAGTTATAATTCTCTTTATATTCGAATGTATGTGTATTAGGGTGGTCCCTAAATATAGGAAGGAAATTTTTATATCAGATTTCCTAACCATTGTCGAAGATATTACAAATGAATTTTGGTTCCGATTGAAGACGGTTAAGGTGGGTCGCACAGGGGGGTCAAAGTTCAGATTACTCTATGAAGGCTCGAAAAATTATATTTAAATTTTTTTCATCTAATACGCAAAATCTTTACTACAATAGTCGAATATATCACATATGAATTTTGGTCCCGATTGGAGACCGTACGGTAATCTGAACTTTGCCTCCTATGCGAAATGCCTTAACCGCCTCCAATCTGTACCAAAATTTATATGAGATACCCTTGACCGCTGTATTGCCGATTGAGGGGGTGAGACTGAAAAAAATCGTTCACTTGGTTTTTTAAGGACCACCCTAATATATATATGTAGCATACATAAATATATATTCGATACATTTTATTTTAAGCTCAAGGTCTGCTTAATGCCATCGGCTACTAAACCAGCTACAGTTCGTCGCACACATCTCTTCAAAGTATCTCTTTCACATTCTCAACTCGGCAACAGTTGTATCATTAAGCTTCAGCGGCGCATGAAGCCGCATGCTGGCAGTAATTATTATTGATGGATATGCGTCCGCAGCGATACATCATCGATATACTTATGTACACTTACAATTTGCAATGTATTGGCTGCATGGCCATTCGTTAGCGTTTTTGAAAGCGCGAGCTTTTGTTTATGTGTGGGTGATTTCATTGAAATATTCCTACCTACTTATATATGTACGTACATATGTACGTGCAACAGCAGTCAATGGTTGATTGCATCACATTGGCAACACATCAACGCAAGCCTTGAGTTGTATATTTTAATGATCAATGTGTAAGGCGGATTTACGTATTTGAAGTGGAGCGCTAGCGGGAGATGGCGGCAGAAGGATAAGAAAATTACGTGATTTTTGCATCATAACGGTATTATACTTATATCATTGGGACTGCAGTTGTGGATTGATTACATGGGGATTGTTAGCGCTTGACTCGAAGGAGCTCAAATTATTAAACAAAAATAATATATAAACACAAATATACATACATATGTTATAGTTATGAAGGTGTGTTTATACATTCTCGATCATTTTCAAAAGCTGGCAAAAAAAATATTTTTCGTTTCTGTTATATTTTATATATGTACAAGTAACACGCACATATAGAAAAAAGCCTTTCAAAAATATTTTCGAAATAAAGCCTTATTCAACATATTTTCTTTGACTTGACATCATTTTGTGATGTTTTATTTAACTTATTGATTTAATGTAAATTGACTTTTAAACAGGTGGCAACTCTCTTCAAAAATATTTACGAAACAAAGCTTTCTCATACCTCTTTCGATCGACATTCATATCCAATGCAATACTTTATTTAGCTACTTTCAAGATATTTTCAAAATAAGGCTTTCTCAAACCTCTTTCGTTTGCCACCCATATTGTAGTATTTAATTTAACTCATTAATACAATTTAATTTAAAAACTTTAAGAGTTGGCAATCCTGTTCAAAATGTTTTCGAACTTTTTTAAGGCTTTGTTTTTTGGCAATCCTCGTAAATTGTTTTTTATTTAACTTATTTATAAATTGACATTCACTTTTTAAAAGGTGGCAACACCCTAAAAAATATTTTTGAAATAAATAGTTTTGAAACGCCTTTCGTTTGACACCTACATTGTTGTAACCTTTTACTTTACTTATTAATTAATTAATTATAACTTTTGAAAAAGGTGGCAACCTTCTCTAAAAATATTTTCGAAGCAAAGCACTCGACCCATTTTCGATTGACAACCGAATTGTAATACTTTATGTAACTTATGATAAAAATGGGATTCGAAGTGGCAGCATTCTTCAAAACATTTTCAAAATAAAGCTTTCTTAAACCTCATTCTTTTGCCACTCATGTTGTAGTACTTCATTAACTTATTAATGAAATTAAATTAAACTTTTTAAATAGGTGGATATTCCATTAAAAATATTTTCATAACTAAGCTTCTTTAAAATGTAGAATTTCGTTGAACTTATAATTTAAAATAAAAGCTCATTGCAATATGCTTATGCAGGTCATAAATTATCTGTATGCCAAACAAAGTGCAACAAACATACTCACACTCTCACTTACTTGCACACAAATTTTAACATTTATGATATAAGTAGCATTACATTTAACTTGTCAACTAAACTGATTTTAAATTCCTAAACTGCTGGCGAAGCTCGTCAAAAATATTTTTGAAATGGATACAGCTTTCTTAAAACCTCTCTTTGATACCTATATTTAAATATCTTATTTAACTTGTTATTAAAACTGTTTTTAACTTTATAAAAAGGTGGCAACCCTATTCAAAATTATTTTCGACATAAAACTTTCTCATATCCCTCTTGTTTGACACCCATGTCAAAATATTTCATTTAACTTGTTAGCCAAACTGATTTTAAATTTCTAAACAAAATATTTCTGATATAATTATTTCTTATGAAAAAAAAAACCGTTTTGAACCACATCAGTTTGACATCCTTATTGTTACGATATTTTATTTAGCTTATTAATAAATTGACTCTAAATTTTTAACAGGTGGCAACACCTTCAAAAAATATTTTCGAAATAAATAGCTTTGAGATCCCTTTCGTTTGACATCCTCATTGTTGTAACATTTTAATTAACTCATTAATCAATTAATACCAAATTTTTCAGAAAGGTGGCAACTCTCTTCAAAGAATATCCTTAATAGTACTTCAGGTTATAGTCCAGCTGTGTGCCAAATTTCATTGAAAAATATTTCACACTTCTAATATTAGTAGGATATAGAAGCACTGTCGTCCTTTCCCTCCATAAACCCAGTATTTTGAGTCTTTCAGCAGGCACTGTAGTGGTGTACATTATGTGAAAGTCTGTAAAAAATCGGTTTGTATTAAAAATGAAGACACACGCAAGACAAGTTTTTATCGTCCATGAAGATCCGACTCATGCGGCCTTCTGAACTCTGCCTAGGTACAAAAGCTGTGTGCACCTAGAATAAAATTTTTGTGTATGTATATATTAGTTTCGACTTGCTAAGCATCAAAAGTTGTTCGATAATCAGGGACAGGGACCGGTAGCAGTGCTCTTGCGGAGAATGATATTGTGGATTTAGAGAGAATGCAGCGGAAAACGAGAAGCAGCTGCTTAGACTGATGAAGGTTTGCGAAGAGCGACAGGCACCTGCGAAGACTAATCGGAAGCGTAGCTGGGATGCATTTTGCACACACCAATGCCGCTCCGTCCGTCTACAGCTAAGAGTGTGGCCCAAAAAAGTAGCAAATACCCCTTCCTGGCATCACCTTGTCTACCAGCAGTTTCCCATTTCCCAAGAAAGGACAAACGATTGTTAAAGGCATCGAAGCGGTATCCCCGCTTAACTGCAGAGGCTGATGGCCCTTGTGTCCATGTGAAGTGCTTCAGGCGAATGGCCGCACAAGCCGGTGGCGAAAAGTGGTGACTGGGTGCGCGAGTTAGAGAAAGCCGTCAGGGTATAATACGGTTTGAGTTCGAGTGCTCACTCAAATTTACTGTACGTTCCTCAGACATACACTCGCCATATAAACAAGCAACATGAGCGCTCTCTCCACAAACTGTGTGAAGACATCGTTGGTACTGCAAATAACCAACTCAGCCTGACTGTTAAAATAAATTAGTATGAATAAAATGTTAAAAATGAAAGCATAATGAGCAACATAATGTGGCAAGACCGCACATAATGAGGCTGAAATTTTTGTGATGCCATTGAGGGCGACTCAGACGACCAAATTAAATGAAATGGACTCAAATATGATTGTGAGTTGTTAAGCAGAATATAAAAGTATATATTATTTAATTAAAAAGCCTTCATACAACTTTAAAATGTACATAAAAGTTGTTATCTCACTGTGACATTTTCAAAGCAAGAAACACATTCTACCCGCACAGCCACCGCTATAAGCAACAAAGGGTTCAGCAATAAGGAGTATTTGCATTTGGGCGATGGAGGCAAAAAACAGTCCCAAAAGAAATTAAATTTATTTTTTTCTAGTTCAGAGCTTAGACCCAGTATTTCTATGTCTACAGTGCTTTTCTCTACTTTAACTTAATTTATTTGCGACTATCTGCGCACAACATAATCACAAATCAATATTTATTGCTGAAGAGATGTGTGAATGCGAAATTCCATCGAGCACAGCGAATGCTAGCCGAGTAAATTCGATTTGTAGAAAAACGCATTATAAGAGATATCAACTTGAAATATGTGCGCGCATGCATACATAATTATATATGTGCATATGTGTATGTGTGTGGAAGATTGCGAGTATGCTATAATTTCATGTGTTCGTTTTTCAGTATTTTTTTTTTATTGCTTTTACTTAATCGAATCACATTTATTGCTCACAAATTCCCCAAACATATTAAATGTGAACCTCTTGTGGAGCAAGCAGCGCCTCACACATATGTACATATATATGCTAAGTTACTTACTTATAAGAAGTTCCACATGTCGCGGATGTCGTAAATCTAATCGATTGCCAGTAATAGTGTGCCCTGTGAACGGTGGGTGAAATACGGGAAAATTAAACTAAAATTCTGAGGCCTGTATTTTAAATTTGGAATAGTTTTCAACTTCACGAATTTTCCGACGGTTTTGCGGACGGGTTTGTTTAATAACACTCGGTAGGGCAAAAGTTCGTGTGTACAGCTGTATGTAAAAACTAATCATAATAAAACATTCTGCACTTGCTCTAGTTCTAGTTGTAAATTTTGCCTAATGAAGACATTTGAATATGTAAATAAGATCGGTACACCGATTCGAGTTAAATAATTAAGAGAATCCCCAGTAATATTGTCTGCATTCCAAAATGCTTCTAACCTAAGTTATTTGAAGATCCACTGCCTTTCATTTGTAACATATACCCCATTCGTCTTTTCTGTTCTTCAAAACTCAAATGAATTTGTATTTCTTTTTATCTAAAACGTATCTCAGTACCACTACCCACAGATGCAGTCAGACCTGTTCCCACCTTATATAATTTTTCCTCTCCCTCCATTCCTCTCCAACTATGATACTATGTCCGCGATAACAGGCAGGAAAAATATACATTGACTGCGCGAATGAGTACAGTTTCATATTCTATTATTCTATTTCCCGCTAATGTCTGTTTTTAGTAGTTATATCCTTACTAGCCTGGCTTCCCAACCGAAGTGATTAAGTGGCATCCAGCATTTTGTCGTCGTTGTGGAAAAATTGCTTTCTTATGATCAATTTGACCTCTTTTACATTCCACTTTGGATGGAAAAAGCACCTGTTTTTGTTGCAATTTAGTCAGTGTGAATCGACCTTCATATGGATATATGTATGTATCAGAAGGAACTCCAGCTCTCTGCGCCTTACTGCTGATTATGTAGCGCCTACCTTCAGAGGTAGATAAATGCGAATTAGGTTGAAAACAAAGGTTATTCCTTTGAATTAATAGGCTTTCAGTACCCAGCTATCTCGAAACTTGCAGTTCGTTATGTATATTTCAGTCTAAACGAGAAACTTGAGAAAAAACGCATTTAAAGTTATAAATTGTTGAAAATACAAATTTTTTACTCTGTCGTAGTTTTTTTATGGTTCGAGAATGGTGAATTTTTTAGTACAAGAAATTTAAAACTTAATTTATTTTGGCCATAAAACAAAATTTTGGACCAGCTTCCCATATTGTTATGTTTCATTTAATGGTAATTGGACTTTTAAACAGGTGGTAACCTCTTTGAGAATATTTTCAAAATAACGCTTTCTTACACATATTTCGTTTGATGTGCGTGAATTAGTATTTAATTAAAGTTTTTGATTAAATTTAATTTAACTTTTAAAAAGGTGGCGACTCTTTTTGCAAATACCAGCCAAACAAAGCTTTCTTTCACCTCTTTCGATTGTCATCCATATCGTAAAATTTTATTCAATTTAATTGAGTTAATTTGAATTTGGCTTTTGAAAAGGTGGCAGTCTTCTTAAAAATGATTTTTGAAATAAATTTTCCTTAAACGTGGTGGAAATCGTCTTTAAATTTGAAAATAAAGCTTTCTTAAATCACTTTCGTTTGACATCCATATAGTAATACTTCATTTATTCATTCATTATTAATAAAATTGAACCTAACTTTTTAAACAGATGGTAACCTTTTTAAAAAAGTGTTTTCGAAAAAAATTTTTTTTTTAATCTCTTTCGTTTAGCATCCATATTAATAAATTTCGGTGAACTTTTAATTTAAATTGAATTTAACTATTTAAGCAAATACCTTATATGTCAAACCACGTCATAAGCTACCTGTGTTTGAAATTTTATTCAAATCCGCCAGTCCGTTAGAGATATTTTAAGAATAAACTAAACAATGGATATGACATAAATGTTGTGTTATTAGCAGTTTATATTTGAAATATTTATTACAAATAATCAAACAAAGTATTTTGCAGATTGTACAATTTACAGAACAATAAAGAAAGGCCAAGCTAGTAGAAAGTAATGATGCGAATTTTGGAAAGTTATTTCTGCAATTTTTTAGGTAGCGGTACTGCTGTTTGCGCCAACTCTGTCTCTCTACATCGTAAGTTGAACTAATGTTGCTCGCAATCACTCAGAAGGTATAACAAGGTATAAAGTTTCATTGAATAAATGGAACTACTCAAAACTTATGGAACTGCTTAGGGTTCACTTCTAGTAGTTCAGTGATCGGTATAGGTAACAATGAAGTGGTGCGTTTGAGTGCCGGTATGGGGATTCAAATATTAAAACAAACTTTTTCTTAGACCTTTCCTTGTGAAAAAAAGAACTGAAAAAAATAACTGTGTGATTAAAATTCAGTAAAAAGTTCCCATTGCGCTTGCGCTGAATTTTAAATGCACTCAAAGCAAAGAATTTAACGTTTCTCTGCATGAAATATTTCCGGCAACTTTTTAAGCACACTTTTTATACATTTAATATGTAAGTACTAAAATAGCTTAACTACCCAGAAAAATCATGTTTTAAACTTTTTCAGACACATTTCAACATTTTTAATCACAAAAAAATCAAGCAGATTAATTTCAATTCGCTTTTGCAGTTGATTGCCAATGCGTGGCAAAGCTATTCGTATGCGTATTCGTATATTGCGGTGCGCACACAATTTTTTGTTCTACATATTATTGGAAGCGATTATCTGTGAACATATCTCGCTTATACAATCGTTGAGTTTTAATTTTTTATCTGCATATACCATTACTTTCGTTGCGATGCAATCGAGAGGCATTGAGCTAACTCCGTATGAAGATAAAAAAACATATTTGCCTATAAGCGAAAAATAAGCCTAAACGAATCGTTTAGTATGTAGCATGCAGAGAAGAAACACATGTAAAAATCTCAAAAAGAGAAATAATAAAAATTGAAACGAAACCAGAATGCCATGTAGAAGGGTAGCGGTTGAATGATTTACTGGAGTTGCTGATAAGCTTACAAAAAGGGGTGAACCCTCATGGGTAGCGCCAATGAAAGCAACACTGAGGGCAGAAAAATAAAAAAAACATGAAATGTTAAAATATTTAAAATACTTAAATTTCGCCTACACCACCTAAAATGTAGTAAGCCTGCCTGGCGAATGCCGGTACTGTTAAGAGAGTTGTGAAAAAATATGTAATCCGCCGGTATTGTGGCGGCATACATCTTGGATTTACAATGATACTGAATACACATAAATTTATTGTCGTCAGAGGTAAAGGTGCATACCGAATTTCAGATCAATAGGTCAACAGAAAGGAGGGGAAATCTGAAATACTACTAGATTTTACCCAGAAAGGACCCATACGGGTGAGAAATAGTGGGTTAAAATATTCCACGAAAATATGCGTCATAAAATTTACCTATAGATCCTCAAAGGCCAAGTTAATGGTAAATGTAGTTTTAAATGAGATTTTTTCAAATAATTACGATCAAATTGAGAACATGTTCAATACACTAACATTCTTTTTAAGACAAGCTTTTATTAGAAAAAAGAACTAAAAAGTTAAATTATATCGACGCCCGCACGGCTAAATCTTTTGTGGAGTTATTTATTTCCTTTTAAGTAATCAAAGTTCTAAATATGAACCAAATCGGATTATAAATACGGATTTTCCAAATAGCGCCACGTGTCGGACACAGTTTTTGTTGAGTTATTCATTTTCATGTAAGTAATATACATTCCAAGTATGAACCACATACAATCATAAATATGGGGTATTCAAATATTTCGGCACCTGCGCCGCCTATTAATTCATATTTCATATTGCTTTGCCATCGGGTCCTGAGCCAAGTTTGAAGTTCGAGTCTCTAGCTCATCGGGAAGTTGGTTCAACATTGACTGCAAATTTTGATTACATACAGGTGAAACTTAATAAAAGCTTGTAAAAATGTGTCGTCTAGGGGAAAACGGCCGTTGGTCCAATATTCCAGAGCTCTTCCTCTTTCGTAATTGCCATACCGCATGCTTTTCTTTTTTTTGTCTCATTTCGTTACATAGTTTATGGTGTTCCGTCAGTGCTGAATGCACTCCGCTGATGCATACAACCACACGTTGCACATTCAATGCCACCACCACCATTGCGGTGTCAGATATGAAAATTTGGAACGCAAAAAAATTAAACCAACAAATTTGTGAGGTGCGAATTCGCAATATGTAAAAAAAAGAATGGGGTGAAATAAAATCGAGGCATTTACATAGCTTACCGCTACACTGCGATTAAGACGCTATTCGTAAGCGTCGCTGCTATGAGCGCTGAAAGGTAAATATTTTGATATTACCTATTGTTTTTCTTTAACCATTCGAGGTGCGTGGGTGTTTTTCCGTGGCACAACGCGGATTAAGTTTAAGTAGCAACCTGTGTGGCAGCCATTTATATACTCACGTGTTTGGTTGTAAGTGGGCGTGGGATTATTGGTTTTATTACCTACATACAGGAATAGACGTTTTTGAATTAATTATTATTCAAATAAAGTGTATAATTTTACTTATAATTTTTGTATGTTTGAATGATGAATACATTTTCATACATTCAAATAATTTTGGGTAACGAATAATATTTCCTTTATTATTCAGTAATTTTTTCTTGATCATCGCACCAGGTACACGATCAAGGCAAATATTCGTGTCCAAGCAGATGTTAGTATCCAGGAGCACCAGGTGAAAAAAATTGTCATAAATAAAGTTGGAAGTGTCATAAAATTACTTGAATGAAGAGTTAAAATTTAATCGCCATTCAAATAGTTTGAATGATGTTTGGAAATTTATTCGTCGTTCGAAATTACTTGAATGATGAATAAAAATTTATTGCTGCCCACTGGTGGAAGTCAAAGGGAAAGATATTCATAACTCCTTCGAAGAGGAACTCCAACTGGGTACCTGAAAGGACACTGCAAGTTAGGCTTTCATTTGAATAAAATGGGGATTTACAATAGATCTTTATTTTAGGTCGCAGCGCGAGTATAAATGATGTAAGGATTATAATAACTACAATTCTGGGCAACGAACTAACCAACCGTGTGAAGCTTTGGGTCACTACAGAAAGAGAGATGACTTCGGTGGGTGCATTCCGACTTATACGGTTTAAAGAATCACTGAAGTCATCAGCGTCCGTTCACCAGTAGGTGTGGCTGAAATCGAACGTCGGTCTTCCCTGATCGCGGTGTGCATCTTTATAAATTCCTAATTGCATTGCATTGTGTGCTGACTTGGGATAAATCACATAAATATAAGAAATTCTTTGAAAAGAACAAGAATCCCGCGGAATATATTTTTCCTTGATTAGGAAGATTTTAGCTGTAGAAAATTATTCAGCGCATTTCAAAATCAAACCCACACTGACGGCTTCTGTAAGTTTGCAGTGTAACTTAATATGGATATCAGCAGCGAAAATAGTTATCAACTAAATACGTTTGAGTTTTACGAATATTCTGCAGCTTTTATAAAAAAAACTTTACATTTATTTTACTTATACGGATATTTTTCATATTCACGCATACATACTTAACAGACATCATCTTCGCAGTGAATGAAAACAGTTTCTAAACAAAACGATGGCCTCATAACCCATTGGCATTGAAGCGGGGAGGGTTAGAAAATTTTAATGTGCTGGCAACATATGCATCGCTTTGTTCTTCCACGGTGAGGGGTGGATAGTTAGAAAATTATTTATATTTATACAAAACTATACTATACAAACATGTATGTACATTAGGGTGCCTCGCCAAAAAAAAAGCTGCGACTTTTCTAGCGGCATTATAAAACTCATTATACATATTTCAAGACTTCCGCCAAAATATTTCGGAAAAATATGAAGAGTTACATGCGCTAGAACGATTTGAAAATATTTTCAAAAATATCATTATATTGATTTCGTTGATAAAATATTTAAATGTTTTTATGCAGACCTCTTAACTTTAAAACTTTCTATAATCTGAGGTGATTTTTTGGAAAAATATTTTTTAAAATAATTTTATCAGAAAAAACTCTATTTTTGTAGGTATTTTCAAATCTCTCCAGCTCACGTAGTAAATCTTAATACTTTTCCGAAATATATTGGCGGAGGTCTAAAAAAGTACGTAATAGTTTGTATAATTTGGATGTTAAAACAGTACCGATTTTTTTTTGCATGGAGAGTGTTGCACCCTAATGTACATATGTATGCATATCAATGCTCTTTCGTAATTTTCATATCTATGTTTATAAGTATATCTACATACAGGGTGTCCCAGAAGTAACCTGGCAAACTTGAGAAGAAGGTAGGTGGGGGGTGAGCTCCCTGATAAGCAAAAAGATTTCAGGTAAAAGTGTTGCCGTTTTTGAAATATTGAATTGAATTTTTTGAATTTAAAAAATGAACCTTTTCACGTATTTTTTTCAAATTAAAAAATTTATATTTTCTAATTTTTTTTTAATTTTTAATTTTTTTTTTTAAGTTTACATGCTGTGAAAATACATGAAAAGGTCCGATATTTTTAAATTCAAAGAAATTAAAAAAACGGTGACACTTTTACCTGAAAAATTTTTGCTTATCAGGGAGCTCACCCCCCACCTACCTTCTTCTAAAGTTTGATAGGTTACTTCTGGGACACCCTGTATATGGGCATAAAATTTGTTTATAAATACTACATATGCAGATAGGCGCACACAGGCGTAAGCAAAAGTATTCCAAGGACATTTCGAACCCTTCACGGCAGCTCAGCCGCTAAAATTTTTGTGTACTTCCATTGATTTCTGCGGCTGTGTTGCCTTCCTTATTCTCTACTTGGGACGTGGTGGAATATTCGCTTTTTCATATGTTTGCATATTCGTTAGCTGGCTTACGCTTTTCAGCAAGACGATGTCAATGCGAATCCTTTTGACAAACAATTCTTTTATTTAACTTTAGTCACATGTCAGCTAACCTCTTTTCTGCATTTTTAGCCTTTCTTCCCCTCTTTAGAGCCTTATGTGCCTCATATGTACCAAAGCAAGTACATGCATGTACAATTAAGCGTCGAAAAAAGCTGCCTAAAAAGTTTGTAATTAAAATACTACTTCGCCTCCATTCCTTTCATATGAGTGCGCCTTTGATTTGCTGAAAAGGCACTTTTCGACACATTTTGTTATGTCTTCGCATCTGTATTTTTTTGGCTACTCTCCTTTTTCAATCTCTGCTTTGACTTGTCAGCGTTTTGTCGTTGCTTTTTGTCATCAATATTTGTTCTTTCATACTCTTCTATACATTTCTGTTTGCTGTTTCGATTCATCTACTATTTCGCTTGAATTTGCTTGCTCCTATATGTATATATACATACATATGTACATAATTGCTATTTGCTTTTTGAACTCCCAACACTGCGTTCATTTGTGAAGCATACGAGCATGGCATAGATAATTAATTAATATTTTTCCTTTGTTTTTCTTTGTCTTTTGCTTCTGAAGAGCAAGTTGTGAAGCGTGCATTTAATTAAAAAATTTAGTCTTTTGAATTTTAGAAGTTAGAAAAGGTGCACATTTAGTCGTTTTTGGGGAAACAACACCACTAAATAGCAAGTAAATTGGGAATTTCTTTTGCAAAAAAAACCTTTTCCAACTATCTGCGTTCTTCTCAGCTCTTATATGAGAATTTTTATTTTCAACATACTAACTTTTCTCTACTTCTCCGCTTCTCTTTTTGCATGTTTGTACCGAAATATTCGGAGCTCTAATTGGCGGCCTTAGTCCTTGCCAGAGAGCAGTAAAGGGTTAATCATTCTGGGAACTCAGTGTTGTCTGCTTGTCACCAGAATATTGATAAGTTGTGATGTAACTAAATATGCATTAGTTTTCAATTTCATCAATCGCATTTTCTAACCGCGTTACGAAATAGAATAACATGCCATTGAATAATAATAACTTATCTTGATTTGTCAAGCTTTTACAAAATTTTAGCAAATATCACGATTTTCCTAGCATATTTTGAAATTTTGAAGTTTTTGTATTTTATTACTTATTTTTGGGATTTTGCATTTTTATGGTCTTTTCTGAATATTTCGACACTCTTCTGCAATTTTTTGGATTTTCCCGGAACTTATGGAGGGTTTTCGTGATAATTAATTTTTTATTTGTATTCGTTTCAGAATTTTTATTTTTTTTTGCAGGAAACGTTTCAGAAATTTCCGATATATTATGGGGCATATTGCGATTTTTCAGAATATTTCAGTATTTCCTTCCGGAGAATTTTTTCTCTTTAGGAATTGACAATTTTTTCGGGACTTAAATAAATTTTTTTGAAGATATGAAACTACTTTGAGAGACTGTCTTATTGTATTCATTGGCGCTTTTAATATTTGTAGGAATTTTTCGTGAAGTATTAAATCTTTCTAAATTACTAGCAGTCTTTCATAATTTTTTAGGAACCCTTATTCTGTGTTTTTAATTTTGGGTACTGACCGGCTATTTTGGTTTTTTTGAGGCTAATGGAGGTTCTCTTTAAGATAATTAACGACTTTAAGGGAATGTTTTTTGGATTCTCTCGCTTATTTTCAGGATTTTTCAAATTTTTTCACAAATTTTCGGAGGTTATAGGATTATTCGAAGAACTCTCCATATTTTTGGAATTTACGGAAAATAACCGAAATTTATAGAGTTATTTCCATTTAGTAATTTTGTGAACTGACGTTTTTTGTTCTTCAATATCGTATTGTACGATACAAATTTGAAAAGGGCTTTTCCTAATTTTTTAGTCTAAGTAAGTTAGTTCGCATATCCTTCCTTTTGCTGAAATAATTTTCCTTCTCTTTTCAGAATCGCATCAATGTGTCGTACGTCTTGCATCGAATAACAGCCACTTGGGCTCTTCACAAGGCACATTCAAGTCTGATTTTTAACGTGAGTGCCTGCCTATGAAAGGCTTAACCCCACGGTGCTCAAAAGCACACGGAAGGGCCGTACCCAAAAGGAACAGGCCATAGCAAATATAGGATGCTACGGGGGCCCCTGTTCCCCCGTGGTACCAGATTAAGTACTCTGGTTTGACTGTGAAGCCGAAACTTCTACCAGTTGAGCACACACCACTCCGGACTGGCAACCGTTGACTAGGGAACCTCGGGATTGTCACACCCGTAGTTCAA
>JAPVRG010227404.1:0-11458 GCA_029783565.1 Rhagoletis cerasi | reverse complement strand
CTAACTTTAAGTGAAAAAACAAGCGAGACCGTCCACAGTGCACGATTTTGGAGTGTTGATGGACTTAACCGTAGAACTCTCAATAGGGATAAGATAAATATATAAAAAATATGGGTTCAAAGGCTGGTATAATGACCTGCAAGGTAAAAATAGTGACATTATATAATAAGTATATTCAATTAGACTTAAAAATCTTTTATACGCGGCCACACAGGTTGTGAGTATGTAGCTAAATTTGAGACAGGCTCTGAGAATAATTTCGAGCACTAAAGTAAATTCCGCGGTTTTGATCGTATTAAGAAATTTAGCTTTTAAGGGTTCAAAACTTTGTGTAGTCCAAATAGTCTTCTTCCACTTATCTCTATCTGTGGAAATTCTGGTTAGCGCGCGTGCAGAAGCACTTCTATTGCTTTCTGTCCCGTTGCAATCCACGATCCTTATTGCTTCTACAGAGAGCCAGATGCTCAGTTTTTTGGCTTTTCTGAACTCCTTGCAGCAAGATTTTTTTTTGCGAGTCTAGCTTACGATAATTATAATAGGACTTTCATACTCCGCAATGTTTGCCGGCAGGTTAGGCCTGAGCTTCAGATTAGGATGAATCTACATATCTAGTCGCCCAACATGTTTCTTAGCAGAGTATGAGGAGAGAGTTCAGTGTTATGCCTAATTTTTAATAAATTTTTCTCACTTATTTCCTGCCTACTATCATCTAAACCTTTTCTGTTTCTAAAGACTAGCAAACACTTTGAAACAAGACTAACGGAATCAAAATGGTTTTTTTTAAATTGGCTCATTATTTTCAATGCGGCTTAAAATTATGCTTCCATTTTCGAAAACCGACCGTTACTCATCATGTTACGTCCTCCTCCAACAAAACTTATTGTAGTCCAAAGAAATCCGCTTTTCCCGAAAAGTAAAATTTTATCTACATAAGAAAAAATTTTAATTGGGTGTTATGTCAGCGTTGCAAACATTTTTCTCTTCTTATTTACTGACAACAATGGGTTTGCATCTATTGTTTCATTTTTCTTTGCGCCGAAGCAGTGATTTACGCTTCATGCATAGCTGCCAATTCATTTGCTGTTCTATGCTTAGCGATTCGTTATTTTATTGCAATTTCATTTTTCCAAAAGAAGCTTTAATAGACGTTTTTGAGTCAGTTAGCAAGCTTAAAGTGCCTTGTGAGTACGCAATTTATTATTTGCCCTCTTACATTGAGCAAAGCAAAACACATAAATATGAGTAGCTTAGTATATGCAGAAGAAGTTCAAAGCAAAACAGAAAAAAAATTAAAAATGAATAAGGGGTTTCTTTTCAAAATAACAATAGCAAAAAATACCCTCACACATTTTTTGTATACATACATATTTCCGACTTTGTGCACCAACTCACTTTCACTCAAAGATAACGTAAGATAACAAAAACAACAAATTGTGGCAAGAATAAGAGCCGCGTGCAGAACTGAGGTGGAGAAAACAATAGGTAATAGTAGAAACAAGAATAAAAAATGGCAAATAAAAATGATTAACACCACCCGCTTTTGCCCTATCCTTACCTTCTTCTTTTTAGACACAAAAACACTAGTCCTTAAATAAGCCGTAATTAATTGCATTAATTTTTAAATACAGCTAACCCAAGTGCGAAACAGATTTAGCTTAATAAATGGCATTTTAGGCAAAATAACGCTTCAAAGGATTAAATTTGCATTGACTAATCAAAGCGCAGAACTTTTCTTGCTTCAGTGGATAGGTAAATTAGATATTGCCCGCGCTATCTTGACAGCTTGGAGAAAAGGGAAGGAAGAAGCGAAGGGCCGAGCGGAAATAATAGTTACATCATGCCAGTAATTAAAGCATATTAACGTATGTAAATGCATGCATATGAGTACCCATAAATACATATCCATTTAAAGGAACATGTATAAGGTTTTACCTTAGGTTAGGGTAGGTCAATTTTATTTTCCACCGAAAATTTTTTCATTTTTTAATAGTTTTTGGAAATTGGAAAGTCATATAACTTTGGTTCTACATAACTACCCGATTTCAAATTTTCAATAAAGGAACTCTCATGTTTTAAGAAAATTTTTGTTTAAAATTAACAAGAACAAACCAAGTCGAAAATATTTTTTTTTTTGAAATTTTAAAAATTAAAAAACCGTTTTTGAAAAAACATCATATTTATTTTATTTTTTTTTTCAAAATTTTATCAAACGTCAGCGCTAAAGTGCTTTACATGTCCCATAAGTTTGATCTTGGGATCTTTAACGATTTTGCAGACAAAAAATAAAACGTGCAAAATATTATCTACAAAGCATTACTATAGAGTAATTTTTTTAAAGCCGTTTAGTTTAGTGGCTGAGTGGTTACGGGTGCGTATTACCACTTAGCAGGCCCTGGGTTCGATGTCAGTGGAAAGGGCGCGAGGTAGAATGTCGTAGAACTTACCCAAAAAGATTTCAATATTTTGAAATTCAAATACAACGGGTGCCATAAATAAGTAAACAGACATATTTTTGTGATAATTTTCTATATTTTTCAAGTTTTATTTTGCGAAACATAAAAGTACCAATTATAATTAAATATACGGCATTTTAGCTATAAAAGTAGCTACATAAGTTTTAATTAAAAAATTGCTTCCACTAGCTAATGGTAGTTTGAATGAAAAAAGAGAAGAACCTAATGTGCCGTAAATAAGTAAACACTTAAGTTAATGGCCGCAGCAACCGCTATTATTTTGTGACATTCTTCCTAACCGAGTCGGTAGGGAATGTACATATTTTCTACACATTTCTGGCGTAAAGGAAGGCCAGATCGCCAAAATTAAATCCTTCAGTTCCGCCAGATTTCGAGGACCCCTTTCACTTACTCGAGTTTTCAGCCACGCCCACGCGTTTTCAAACCTGCGACACTTTGGGAAACTTTGAGCCAGGATTGCGTTATTTTGAATTAGTCAAATCAAAAATCCACAAATCAAATTTATTTCTGAACTGAAAGTTGCATCAAATCCTAAATAAATTTTATTTGTGATTTGATTTGTCAACCAAATAAGAAATAAGAAGGAATTGTGATTTGAATAGTTGACAAAATAAGAAATAAAATTTACTAGTGATTTGATTTGTCAACCAAATAAAAAATAAAATTTATTTGTGATTTGATTCGTCGATGAAATAAGAAATCAAATTTATTTGTGATTTAATTTGTCAACCAATTTCGAGATTTTTGGGAATATTTCGGGATTTTCGGAACTTCTTTGAGATTTTCAGGATTCCCAAACAAATTGATTCGCGATACAAACCAAATGACAAATTTTATTTCTTATTTGGTTGACAAATCAAATCACAAATAAATTTGATTTCTTATTTGGTCGACGAATCAAATCACAAATAAATTTTATTTCTTATTTGGTTTACAAATTAAATCACAAATCCCTTTTATTTCTTATTTGGCCAACAAATCAAATCACAAGTCAAATATATTTCTTAATTAATGGCGGATTTTAAATCAAAAAGGATTTGAAATCACGCAGCCCTGCTTTGAACTTACCCAAAAAGATTTCAATATTTTGAAATTCATATACTATGAGCACACCATGACCCTATATTCACGTACGAGAAATTTCATTTGAATTTGGTTTATAGTTTAGTCAAAAATGGCAACCGAGTTAGAAGTGAGACAAATTATTTTGCACGAGTTCTTAAAAAATCCGGCTTTAAGTGCTCGTAACATTGCTAAAAATATAAAACTGCGCCACTCGACAATTTCCAGGGTTTTGAATCGGTACAAAGAACGTCTGGCAGTTACTAGGTAATCTGGGTGCGGACGTGAGCATGACCAAAGGGATAAAAACAGTGGCCGGAAGGTCCTCAGGGCGTGTTTGCAAGATCCAAAAATTTCGTAGCGTTCTGTTGCAAAATCCGTACGTAAATCATAGTCTTTCGTACAAAAATAAAGTGACAAGCTTCCCCGAGAAGTTTTAAAGCTAAAACAGCGCCAGACCGAGACGCAGTGCGCAGAATATTACAGCGAAATCCCGTAGACGGAAGTTTTATGAATCCCAAATTGCAAAATATAAATGCATTGTTATGGACGACGAAACCTACTGCTTTCAAAATTTCAAATACATTGCTGGTCAACATTTTTTATACTGCTGCAAGTCGTCAAGATGCTCCTGAAAGCTGTAAGTTGTTCCTGTGGCCGTAAAAGCAGCCCCTTTATCACATCCTGGACAATGAACGCTCAGATTTATTGGGATGAGTGCCTTAAAAAGCGTATTCTGCCGTTTATTGACATACATGGTAGTAGGCCACTGTTCTGGCCGAACCTGGCAAGTTGCCTCTATGCCAAGGACATATTTACAGTGGTGCAATGCAAATTACATAAATTTTGTGCCTCGCGACTGTAATCCACCCAATAGCCCAGAGCTTCGACCTATTGAGGAATATTGGTCGATTGTGAAAGGCATATTGAAGAAGACAGGTGAACTGGTCACAAATATTGAAGATTTCAAAACAAAGTGGTGGTGGGTTGTGGTTGTGCAAAGGATGATGGCGCGTGTGCGACGAAAAGTGCGATTACTTGCATATGAAGCAACCAGCAGTAAATATTTTAATATTTTAATTATACTTAAACCTCAAAGTATTATGTTAGAAAAAGGTTCGATTTCAAGGCCTTCTAGTTTCCTTCTTGTAGTAATTTCTAAGTGTCGCATTTTTGGTGTGTTCAACCCTTAGTTATAATTCACGATTCATCACATTTTGGAGTCAAATATCCCACAAGTCGCAATAGAATGGCCCATTACTTAGTTGAACAAGAAAGTCAATCGTTTTTCTTTTGTGTCAGTGTCTATTGAAAATGCCAAAAGAGGCCAAATCCATACCCACCTTGTCTGTTCATCGTGTAAAAGGCCTTCGCAGTCCTCTGCTACCGCCAACGCATACGGCATTTACTAATTTAAGCATTTTTCAAAATTTATATGACCCCACCAAGCCAACGGGGTAGGTATATTTTTATTCAATGCACCAATTCCCAAACAAACGTAGTCTTTAAATTTTTCGACATTATTACTGTCCGCAGTGACATGGGTTCCGAAACTCGAGTGCTCAATTATAGGAGATACTTTGTCTTATGTTTTTTCGCCTTCTTTAAGCTGCAGTTGATCAGAATTTTGTTTGCTAGTATATTCAGGCAAATATTGTAAGCAAAATGGTATTTGGACAAATTTCTGCCAGCAAAATAAAACAAAAATTTTCTTAAACTTTACACACCTTAACTTGTATAAACACGCATACACAAACTACGTGCAAAATCGTGACTATCAATACATACAAACATTTAACACCTTGTACATTTTCACTTATGCTTCCCATTCATCAGCTGTGTTCGCCACATTTGCTACGCATCTTCAACTTATTCACTTCCACATCGCTACGCTCATTTAATTCACTGACTTTCGCTGCTTGCCGCTTAGTTACAGTTGTTGTTTCAGTAGTTTACGACTTTCATAGCATTTAATAAGCTAGCACTTTGTGCACTTAAATATTGCTACACAACTTTCATTTAATTATCTAAAGTTGAATAGAAGCATGCGAAGAGTGTGAAACTTTACACATCCAATCACACAAGCTAACATACATACATATGTATGTGCATAGAAATGTGCAGTTAGAAGCATAGATATCTATTTGTGATTGAATGTAACCACAAATACGTACATGCATATGCACACACATATCTGTGTGCATGTAAGTAGTCTAAGTTTTTTACTTGTGTGATACACTTGAAAATTTGCTGCACTTTATTCCGCCACCACTTTTGTGCCACTTCTGCTGCGATCAGTTTTTGCCACAAATGCCGACGAATGACTTTTATTAGACACACTCGTATCCGCGCAATTGCACTGCACACACTCGCACACCTACATACACACACACATTAGCACGCCAAAAAAAAAAAAACAAAAAAAAAACATTAGCACGCCATACGATATAGTACACTTCTTCACACTTGCAATTTGCCACATGGTGTGCAGAGAGCACCATATGTAGCATGCGGCATGCCCACCCGTCGCCACAATCACCGCCATTGAGGCATGCCACGTTCTCATTTCAAGCTCATTCAAGGACTTTGCTGCCCTCACTTCTTCACTCTGCCACTTTTATATGTGACTTAAATGTCAGTTCATGCTACTGTTGCTGCTACCACTACCACTGTCCTGCTGCAATTTAAAGTTTCCTGATCAGCTTTCGTGCTTTTTTCCGCTCGCCAACTGCGCCAGCAACGTCGCTTACTCCGCATGCCGTCTGGCTTTATTTTCTTGTTTTTGTTTGTTGTTTTTTCCCTTTTATTTTTTGTTTGTCTATTTAACGTTCATTTACTTTTGCTTCTTTCTTCCGCTTTTCCAACTTTCATTTCTGCAGCAACTTTCTCGACTGCTTAATTCTTTTTTCTTTTAATTTATCTGCGCTCCTCTCCTCGATTACTTACTTAAGCTTCATATGCGTACACATGGCGTATACGTAATATTTTGGTATCATTGCCAGCTATCGGCACCGAAGAAGAAAACAATATCTACTTATTTCATGCTCGTTTTCGTAGCGGTATTAAAAGCAAATCTGCGTTTGTACGCAAAAATGTATTTACTTAATTTTTCATTCCACATTGTCGGCCTGCTTCGCCTTCTTCGTGTGTGCTTGTGTAAAAAGGATTTCCATTATGTGCTTTTAAGCAGAGATTGAAAAAATGAGTACGTAATTGGCACAAAAGCAAGGATGCTCCAAAAAATGTTTATGTTCCTTTAGCCGGTTGCAAATGAGCACACTAACATATGGTTATCGATGTGAAATATTTTTATAATTTTTATGTGTATGTGCAGACACATGTATATAAAGCAAATTGCTTATTTGTGCTCACGTAAAGCCATTAGTGTAAGTCGAAAGATGTTCAAACTTTTTATAGCAATTCAGACTAAGCTGAAAAATGTGGGGTATGTATTTTATATGTATCTTTTCTTATAATTGTCAGACCAATTAAAATATTGAGGTAGGTAGAAATTTAATGCTCTCGTTTCACTCACAAGAAAAGAAGAAAAAATAAATAATTTTAACTCAGCTATACAATAGTATGATTATGCATTTACTAAAATTTATATTTGAAAAACTGTCTAATTCGATTTCTATTGATGAGTAATCAAACTGAATTGATGGGACAACTAGGCTCGTTGCCAGCTAGCAATGGAGCATATGCATTTCAGATGTTTTTATACCAAATTATAAAGTATAAATACACATACACTCCCTTTCAGGCACGGATTTTCCAAGAAGACCTTTCGAAGGCAGATCATAGGGCAAGTATCCAAAGTATAGGAAGTCAAATTAAAAAAAAAACCCCAGTAAACACGTCGGTCAGTGTGGTGCAAAGTTAAATTGTATTATTTTATGATTGTCAACTTTGGTTTGTAAACAAACCGGTTTCGGTGTTGTGCTATCTTCAGAGTAATTTTTCGGTCTAAATTTTATGCTGTGTCATTATTATTTCATTTAAATGTATCCTTCCTAAGGGGAGCTGAATGGGAAGGCTTTATAGCTCTAGCCCTTCCATATGTAAAAAGAGCCAAATTCGACTGCGGAGTGCCAATTTTTTCTGCAAAATTTTGCCGAATGGCTTTTTTCATGACATTTTGATATTTTCCGCTTTAATTTTTTAATCCGAACATAATATAATATAATAAAACCTAGTACATAATATAATATAATATTTGGCGATTACACTTTTGCTAAGTGTTTCGCCAAGCGTCTCCTCAAATTTATGGTGTGCGTCTTGATCTTGTTACGAAAATGGAGGGGCCTGCAGTTTTACGCAGCCTCCGAACAGCAAATGGATTTTATGAGAAGCTTTTTAATGGCACAAATACACTCGGGGGTTTGCCAGTGCCTGTCGAGGGGCGACCCCGGTTAGAGAAAACTTTTTCTAATTTAGATGTTGCTCGGACCAGGGAACAAACCCACGTTTATTTTTAATAATTTTTTTTTTTTGCTAACATTTCGAGCACATCTGCATGCTAAATGGGAATTAAAAGCGAAAAAAATTATTAAAATTAAAAGCGAACTCTTAGCGACTTGAAACTTGCACTTAATTACACTAAAATTTAATGGTATATAAAACTGCATATCCAAAACTTTTCTGAAAACTCAAAATTTTTTTAATTTTTATTTTGGTGAAAAATTTTTTTTTTAACATTAAATTTTTTTTAATTTTTTTTTCGTTTTGGGGGAGCCCTACAGTTGTTTTTAACTAGGTTTTATTGTGTAGCATTTATTTACTGGCACAGGAGAATCGATATTCTTCGAAATTACCACTTTTTCTGCAATTTGCACTAAAAAATTTAAGATAAAAAAAAATAAAAAATCAAAAATCGAGCTCAACTGTTCTCTTGCAAATTTTACATTCTTTCATTTAAAAATAAAATTAATCAAATTGGTTGAGAAATGAAGGCTCTAGTGAATTATGAACATTAAATTCCATTTATTGACCACTGTACAGCGGCCGCCGACTCTAGTACATATATTACATTAGAGATAAATTTTTGGTTTTTAAAAATTAGACATACATTTTTGGTCAATTATAAACTGGACATAAATTGTTTTATGGTCATTTTAAAACTGAACATAAAGTTATGGTACTTTAAAAATCGGATATAATTTTTACATACGTAAAAACCGCACATACAATTTTGCTCTTGTCCTAGCTGGATATAAATTTTTGGTGTTTTAAAAAATGGGCATATATTTTTTGTCACTTAAAAACTGAGCTTATGTAAATATTTGGTGCTTTCAAATCTTAACATATAGTGTTGGTAATTTCGAAATTGCAGGCACAGTTTTTTTCGTTCGTTGTATAACTGGAAACAAATTTTGGTTATTCAGACCTTGAGCATACATTTTTGGTGCTTTGAAAACGGAACATAATCTTTTTGTATTTTGAAAACTACACGTGCATTTTTGGTCTCTAAAAATCTGAAAATATAGTATTATTCTTTCAAACACTAAAGATAAATTTTTACACCCAAATTCATAAAAAATAAAGATGGCTTTATATGCCTTATAAATCGAAAATTTGTTTCATACATATCACTTAATAGAGCTCCTTAAACCTGTTTTATTTTTTATGAATAAGGCCTTTAGTGTTTAAAAATTTGTTATACTTTGTTTGCTAATTGTAAACGGGATATAAATTGTTGATGATTTTAAAACTTGATATAAATTTATGGTAACTTAAAAACTGGACAACAAAATTGGTTATTAAAAAACTGAACATAAATGTTTGCACTTGTTAAAACTGGACGTGGTGCATTAAAATCTGGACATACATTTTTGGTTATGCAAAAAGACTAAACACCTGGACATAAATTTTTTGTAATTTAAAAATTACAAATACATTTTTGCTCATTTCATGACTGCACAAACAATTTTGGTATTTTAAAAACCGGGAATAAATTTTGTGTCACTATTAGTCTGGACATAAAGTTTCAGTCGCTCAAAAACTGGGGATACTTTTTTTTATGTATAAAGACAGGACATATACTTCATAAATAAAATTCGCATTAATTTTTAGTAATTTAAAGACTCTACATAAGTTCTGGACACATATTTTTTGCCATTTAAAACTTGGGCATTAATTTCTGTTCATTTAAAATCTAAACAAATCAAAATGGGCACGGATGGACCTTTTTTTTTTTTGCCTTTGAAAGCAGGATATAAAATATGTACGGTTAAAAGTAGAAAACGTCTATTGGATTTGTAATAAGTGGACATGAAAATCTTGTTCTTAACCTTCAATAACCATTGTCTACTTTTTACCGTTCCAAGCCTTTCTAAAATACCCTTTTGTAACTCCGTTCCTAACATGATTTAAATGGATCATTAGACATTGAGTAGCCACAATTCCAATCCATAAAACCAAGGGCTGGAGTCGCATTTTTTCGCACCGAGAGGAAGCACTAAAAGGCTATGACTAGAGTAGTAAAAACGGTGTCAAAGCTAGAAGACAGTTTGAAAAGTGTAGTGGGCAAACTAGAAGCGCGTAACAACGGTATTCGTAGTGGGCTGATACTCTCGCGAAAGCCGGAGCCCAATGGATCCTGTCTAGCCGTCAGCTTTTCTGGCGTCAAGGGATACATGCAAGTGAAAACCTGTCCAAGGAATATATATCATCCTTTCGTTGAGTGTCTGAGCGACTGTTTAATCTTAGCCTGAAAGGTCTAAGAACGATCACTAGATACCTGACAGTATACTGTAATCTAAAAATAGGGTTGGCAGAAAAATAATTTTAATCGATTAATTAATCAAATGATTAATCGCAAGACAAAAATAATTAATTGCGATTAATTGCAATTATTTCCAAATAATCGATTAATCGACTAATTTTACTTGATTATTAATAAAAAACTTAACATGAATATCTACAATGAATACGAGCATACATTAAAAAAAAACTCAAGTGCGTGTAGTCCCTACGCGCGGAGGAAGTGAAACTTAATAGAGCAAATTCCAGAAAGAAAGAAATGTGCGATATACATAAACATGTACATATTTTCTAATATACACAATACATATTTATTTTATTTTTTTAACGAGCTTTAATTTATTATTTTTTATAACCAACTGCTAAGTTTAATTTTTATTTGTGGCTGAGAAAACATTCATATCTACAATATTAACTAGTGGATTGTGGTATATAAAGTAAGATATGAAATGTTTTATTTCAATATTATTAAAATTTCTGGCGAAACTGCATCAATGGTAGTCCCTCCTTTGGTTGTCGGATAATTTCTACCATTAACCATTTCCAATGAAAATTTTTATTTGACAAATTTTATTAGTTCATCAGATTCGTCCAGCGAGAAGTTGACATTGAAATCTCCTGCCAGAATTACAGGTCGATCATAACAGTTTATAGGTTTTACAACAATATCTTCAAGCGCTTCACAGCTTGTAGATGACAATTGTAATAAAGTTTTACCGAAAAACAATTTTATGTCTCTCATTGCAGCATTTGGAGAAAGATGCACGGCAATTAAAATGAGTTTCTGACAATTATTTTCGTTGTTGTTAATTGTGCACTCTGCTCCAAGTTTTATATGCATTTGTAAGATAAGCATAAGATTTGATACAAATGTTTGCAAATCAGAAACAGTAGTCTCATTTATGAGAAAATTTTATCTTTGCCTTTGTGTATGGATCTGTGCTTGTTTTTCTCTATATCTATGTATTCCTTTGTCTTTGGCCTTGTCTGTGTCTGAATTTCTTTGCTTTTATCTTTATATTTGTCTTTATCTTTATATTTATCTTTATATTTATCTTTATCTTTATCTTAATTTTTATCTTTATCTGTATCTTTATCTTTATCTTTATCTTTATCTCTATCTCTATCTTTATCTTTATCTTTATCTTTATCTTTATCTT
>JAPVRG010227343.1:0-14338 GCA_029783565.1 Rhagoletis cerasi | reverse complement strand
ATGTCCATTTTTTGCTTCGCACATACGTGCTCTTTTTAGCATATTTTCCATAACTTTTCGCAGAATTTCGGGTGTAATGGCCATGATTTCATTTCGAATGATTCATAATTAATTCCCCAAGTCTTCTTCACAAATTTCTAAAAAAAAAAAATTTAAAATTATAATTAAAAAAGTTATAACGAATTCAAACCATATAGCTCATTCGGCGCCACCCTGTACAAGTATATTGAATAATATATGTCTACCGGACTGTTGCTAAGAGTAGCCAGAAAAACAGATTGCTAATTTTAATAGTTAGAGTTCCAATAAAGCACATATTTATATAAACAAAAAAAATGTCCAATCTGAATTTCTTTATATCGTTTACTTAATGAATGCAGACTGGTTTTGCATATTTTGCTTGCTTTAGTTTACTTTGATTAACCTTAAAAACTTCATTGGTCAACTGTCTGTCTGTTCCCTTAATATTAAGCAGGGACGGAAAATAATCATTTTTTTTTTAATTATATCCAAAAAATCAACATGTACGCTCGTAAAACTGTAATCTACAATGTTTTTTTTTTTTTAGTTACAAAAGCCAAACCCATCCAATACTCCACTTACTCGTCCAGGTGTTCTTCGTTTCTGAAAAGAGGGTGCTATAAAACCAACGGCAGTAAAGCAAATTTGTATCATTTCCCAGTTGAACGTGAAATAACACGAATGTGCTTTTTTCATTTCTCGTTGAGCAATAAGACCAACTTTTAGATTTTACAACTGAGCAATAAAGCAAAAAAGTGCCCAGTCACCCAGTTACATTTAACAATATTATATGCAGCTGATAAACAATTTGTAGAAAATTATACCAAAGAAGAAAAACTAATTTACAAAGGAACAAATTGAAATGACATTAATTTCAATTAACAAAATACCCAGATTTTTTTATGAAAAGTAAAAAGACATTAAAATTAATTTGAAGGGGAGTAATACAAAATCGCCCGGTTCTGGAGATTTGCCAATATACCAAAGATGAAAAACAAATTTATAAGACAACATCATTTCTAACAAGGAGTATGCACTCTGGGCAACGTGAGCAACCCATGTGCGAGATGCGGTGACCAACCCGTGTGGAGGCTTGGGTCACGGCAGAAAGAGAGGGAGCTTCAGTGGGGCCACTCGCGACTTATTCGGTCTAAGGGCTCACTGAGGTCAGCAGCGTCTGTTCACTAGAAGGTGCGGCAGAAAGCGGGCGTCTGTCTTGAAACAAACCATTCATTACAGCAATGGTTGTGGGCTGGGCTTGGGACCCACCACGTAAAAAACTAATCCAATAAAAAGACAGGGCTCGCATGCGCCTCTGTGCAATGAAGAACGCGTGCCAAAAGTGCGACGAAAGTTTGGCATCGAGAAGCTGCAGCCACAACAGACAGCCGAGAAATTTCGCAATCGACTCTCAATCCTGCTTTAACAAGAAAATCTTCATCGACCGGATATAAATGAGCAGTGGGAATCCATCTCTCAATCCCTTCGTGCCGCTGCGGAAGACTACCGCCCACGCAGGAGCAACAGGTATGACGAAGAGTGTCGTGTTGCTGCTGCAGAGAAATACGCAGCATACAAAGCCACCCTGCAGCAAATTGCCACGCGAGCGATAGTTGAACGATACCCGGAGTTGAGGAGGGAGGAGAGACGTCTATTCAAAAGGAAGAAACGAGAGGCAGAGAGACGCGAATGCGAAGAGCTTGAGAGGCTGGTAGACAGGAATGCGGCTCGAAAATTCTATCAGAAAATAAGGCAATCAAATGGTTTCGAAACCGGGGCTGGTTCCTGTAGAGATGAAGATGGAAATATGGTAGCAGATGTCCAGAGTACACTTGAGATATGGAGGGAACACTTCTCAACGCTTTTGAATGGCGACATAGACTGCGCGTTTGATGAAGAAGGACCCGAACCAATGTATAGGGACGAAGCTCACGTTCCTCCACTTGACCAAGACGAGGTTTTTTTTTGTTATAGAGGATGGAAAGCATCAAAAGCCTTAACCCTTCAGGGTGAGACTTTAACCCACTAAAACCATCTCTTCCCGTCCGGTTTCCCGACTGGAACTACCGTCAAGTATTTCGTCAAGAGGCCGTTTGAGCAAATTGCTCGAAAATGTCCAGGTCGATACTGTCAGTCATCTCAGTAAAAACGTCGTGGTCTCGGTTCCTAGTCCGCACTTTGTACGTTAACTAGTATCTGTCTCCAATCGCTGTTCACGCTTGTTTCTGTGTCGTAGCTGTTCGCTTATCCGCAACTGCTGCAAAGGTTCTTTCAATCTTCGTCGGTGATCACTGAATCGCGGACAGGTAAATAACACATGCTTACGCCTTCTTCAGTCTCGGGGTTGCAAATCTCGCAAAACGGATCTCGTGTCCGAAACGATGTAGGTAACATTTAAAGCAGCCGTGACAGGTAATAATTTGCGTGAGGTAGTAGTCTACCTCTCCCTGCTTCCTATTAAGCCATGCTTCAAGCTTGGGAATGGGCCGATGAGTCCACCGACCGTTTGAGGGAGCATGCCATCTTGCTTGCCGCTGGGCCTTTGCCTCGATGCGCTCTTGTAAACCTCGCGCTCAGTGTTTGGATGACCTCGCTTTGATACATGAAGCTCATGTTGCTCTTGTGCGGCGATATCAAGAGGGAATAGTGCTGCTATTACTAGGTTAGCATCTTCCGACACCGTTCGAAATGCAGAGCACAGACGTAGAGCGCATCGACGATATGTGGAGTTAATGCCTCGGACATATGATCCTCGTTTAAATGCCTGGAACATAGAGTATTATTGCCCTCACTATGCTTGCTAGTAGATGTCTACATTGTTGGCGTGGTCCACTAGTATTCGCCATAATTCTAGATAGCGCTGTGGTCGCCACTGCGGCTTTGTTGTTGGCATACTCCAGGTGGTCACGGACGCTTAAACGATGGTCGAGTAAGACGCCAAGGTATTTGACATGCGGCTTAGACTCGATCGTGGTGTCGCCAACTCTTAGTTCGACTTTCTCCGTCCTCTTTCGGCTGCTAATAAGAACCGCCTCTGTTTTGTGGGCGGCTAAAGTGAGAGCCTTTGACGTAAGCCATTCCTCTCCCATCGATACTGCGACCTCTGCAATGTGCGCGATATCCCTAAGCGTTGTTGATACCACCACAAACGATATATCATCAGCAAAACCAACGACGGTTACACCTTCAGGAACCGGCAGACGGAATATACCGGCATACATTGTGTAAGGGGCCCAGTACGGATTCCTGCTGTGACTTTGTGGTAGACATTGCCTTTTTCACTGCTGTAGCAAAGTTCTTTCTTACTTTATTAGCTTTATACGATGTTATACAGATACATCGGCACGTGAAAGTCCCTTAGTGCACTCAGTATTTGTTTCCAGCAAGCAATATTCTTTATCGCCGCCAAGCCAGCGTGTTCCGCTAATAGCCTTTTCTGCAATGGCCTTGGTCACCTCTATTGCGTCTGTCGTTGAACGCTTTTTCCTAAACCCAAACTGGAAAAGCGAAAATTGGTTTTCGGCGTAGGTTTCCAGGCGGTTTTTAATTATATGCTCGAACAATTTACCTGTGTTGTTGGGCATGGCAAGTGGGCGGTATACTGAGGGCGAATATCGGCAGATTTTGGTATTAGTACCAGTCTTTGCTGTTTCCATATGCTTGGAAATATACCATCTTTCAGGCATGCGCTAAAACATTTGCAAATATCTCTGGGTTGCAGGCTATGGCTCTCTTCGAGGCAACGTTTGGAACCCCATCTGGACTAAGTAATTGGTAATTTATAACCCACATGCGCTACCTCCTCTACAGTCACGGGAGGGATGCTGTATATAGCCACAGCTACATTAGCTCCTATCAAAGAGGGGTGCGTTGGGAGCAGTGTTTCTACTATGCGGGTGAGCACCTCGGGGCACGTTGACTAGGCTGAACTCTTCAACCTCTGTAGCACAGTCTTGTGCACTGTGCAGACATCGAGCTCGAAATATTTAACGTTTACATACCCCTGCCACCAGATTCCCGGCAGGATATCACCCTGATATAGGTGCGCTCCTCACAGGTGAAAGCCGTATGGTAGTTGGTGACTTCAACGCGCACCACGATCTTTGGCATTTAAGCCTGTCGAATGATCAGTGCAACACACTTGGCAGAGCAGATAGACGATTCGACATTCTGCGCTATGAACGACGACACACCCACCAGGATTATGGGCAGTTGTAGTAAAGCTGATTGGAACGGCTTTGCGGAAGTTACTGAAATCACTTTCGCTGCCCTTCCCACACCAACCGCCGTTCATGTAGGTGAGCTTAAGTTTCACAAGGTTATCACTGCGGCCGCAGCCCTCTTCATTCCAGCTGGACTACGGAAACTTGCCCAAAACTTTCCAGCTGAAGCGGCTGTCTTAGCTGATGGGCGCGACAGCCTTCTCCAGGCCGATCCCGGAAATCCCCGCATTAGGGATCTAAACACGGAGATTCGGCAACTAGTAAACCTTCATAAGCGGATGAAGTGGGAGGAGCATTTGAAAACCTGTAACTTCCCCTCTGGTGTGAGTAAGCAGTGGTGAACCGTGAGGTCACTGTCCAATCCGACGAAGCGCGATGATAGAGTGGAAATCTTCTTTGGAGACCGTGCTTCGGACCCGGAGCGATGCGCGAGCTATTTTAGCCGACATTTTACACTGCTCCCTCCGGTGGACCAAGCCAAACGTCGATTGACCAGAAGGCTGCACAAATTGCCAACACCTAGTGCGCCTCTTGCTTTCACCAGCGGTGAGGTTCTGGCAGCGTGCGGACTTTACATGCTGATGCTGACGATTGCTCGATAATGGCGTCTGGAAATGGAATTGATGACTTGTGCTCGAAAGTAAACGGATACCTCTCCGAACTTTCTCGCTTCTTCACTGCAAGGAATCCTCGGTAACCCTTTTCACCACCTGGACGACATAGGCCAGACTACAACTGGGAATTCACGTCGATGGTGAACCAATTCCGGTGAATAACCCAAAAATACTCGGAGTTACCTTCGATAGTCTGCTCTCCTTCTCGGTGCAAACAACTGCAATTGTCAATGGAGTACAGAGCCACAACAAGGCCCACAAGTCGCTAGCCGGCAGTTCCTGGGGCAAAGACAAAGAAATGTTGTTGGCAGCATACAAGGCAATTGGCGAGCAGGTTTCAAACTATATAGTACCCGTGTGGTCGCCCGGGACTAGCAGGGCGCAGTCACTCCGGACCGTTGATTGATCTAGGCAGGGCTAAGTAAGTCGCTACAGCAACAACAACAACAAGGCACCTTCCCCATTAAGGATCCGGTTATTCCATATGCATACCCTCAAATCATACTGCTTTATATGTACGTTTGACGTGGTCGCCATCAAAAGAAGGGGGTCTCCTCCGAGGCTTGGTTTTGTTTTTCTTTGGGAGGGGTTTTTGCTTGGCGCGACCCAAAGTCAGCGCTCGCGAGATTTTTCGCCTTCTCGCTTTAGCTCGCTCCCAAACGGGGGTTTGGTCGCTACCTAAACCACATGCATAATAAACAGTTGTGGCAATTCCCTGGTGAACGGCAGTCAAAAGATTCTCCCACTTACGTCGACTTCTCCGCAAGGAACTATTATGTTAAGAAACAACAAAATCAGTTCCTTTGTTGTAAATATTATATTCTTATAAATTTGTTTTTCATCTTTGGGATATGGGCATATCTCGAGAACCGAGCGCTTTTGTATTATCACCTTTAAATTAATTTTAATAATAACATTTTATTTTTTATGAAAATTCTGGGTAATTTTGATAACAAATTTGACGTACTGTTGCCTTATTTAATTTTTTTATTTTAATAATGTCATTTTAGATTGTTCTTTTGTTGTATCTAAATATTCTTTTTCTTATAAATTTGTTTTTCTTCTTTGGTATATACCAACGTGGTATTTTCCCGAAATCCATTCAAGTATATACATACCCGAATTCAAAAAATTCCATATTCTTTAAAATTGAGCAACTTCAACTCTCGCATATTACCATACACAACTGGTTTACTGGTTTGCGCTAATTGCTGTTTCGCGATTCATTGTCGTCACAGGCACGTAGCGAAAATATTAAAAGCTAACTGTAAATCCACCAAACGTAAGTCCATTAACATTTGACAGCTCCAAACCTTTCAAGAAAATAAGGATTGACTTTATCACCACTTCAGAAAAGTGAAATGGACATAATATCAATATTGTTATCATTGTGTCCATTTGATATTTGACATTGTGACCACTTCAAGGGACATTGACATAGTGGCTATCGGCCTTATGCCCCCCGCCTTTGCTACCAGAATTTTTTATTTTTTTAAATGCCCATTGGCATTGGAAAATATGGCCATGGGCCTTATTTAGGGCTGCCAGATATGCCTGCCGCAAAACCAGAACAATTAGGTAAAACTGTTTCAACTGTTTATAACTGTTTAAGAAAATGGTGCTTGCTGATATTTAAATTGAATCAACAAATTGTTCAAATATTTTGTTTCTTGTATTTTATAACGTCAAGGACTTTCTATTATTCTGTAACGCTATAGTAATACAAAATAATAGTTAACAATTTTATTCAGTGATTTTTTCATTGTGTTGAACTTGTTTTAAGATTTCTGGATTGTTCTTGATATAGTTGTAAAACTCTCTGCTGCAAGTCATTCCAAATTTGTTTTTGTACTGAATTATACTTCCTACCATGCTTATGTTAAGCGAGTTTTTTTTTCTTTTGGCCATTGAGACGAAATAAGAGAAGAAATTCGCTCAACAGTAGCATTGTGACTAGGAATTGCATTTGAATACTCTACTATTTTCAGTAAATGTCGTTGTACCTTGTTTTCTTTCGTTTTATTAAAAAAAATAAATAAATTTCTCATGCGCATCTTTAATATTCCATTCAACATTTTGATTTTCAATAAAAGACTTTTAATATACAACCTCCCCAAATCATTCATAAGAAATTGTTATATTTTGTTCACTTAAATAGTTTTTTGAACTCTTGCCATTTTGGTACATTTTTCAACCCATTTAGTGCCCTTATCAAAGATTTGTATTTTTTCAATGATATCGCACTTTAGTACCAAAAATAATTAAAATTAAATTAAAATAGAAATTTAGTTGGAGTTAAATCTTTACAACCGGGAAGTTTAAGAGTAAACCGGTACATTTCAAGGTTGGTCCGGAACACCGGGACAAAGAGTCTGAAACCGGGACATTTGACAGCCCTATACTTATGTCACCCCACAGTAAATGTAACGTTAAATATTACACTAGTTTACAGATTTCTGATCTGTCAGCTTTGACCATCATTTCCCATGTAAAATTTTCTCCTAAACCCGAATATGAAGTCAAAATATAAGAAAGTATAACAGTTTTGAAGATGTAACTAATTTTATTGCATTTTTTTTTTTTTTTTTGATATAGCCAAAGTTTCTTTTTGCACTAGTAAAGCTTATTAAATTTGCTATCATCTGTGTCAACAACTTCTACATTTATTATTCATTTTAGATAATCAGGGCCCTACTGTATTTACAAAAGATCATACTTTGACGTACAAGAAATAAACCGGAAGTGAACACTTGATGTTCGTACCGAAATGCGTATATGCAACTCCTTTTCGTGCTGTCGAAAGTGGCTTTGAGGTCGACAAATAGATGGTGAGCGTCGATCCTCTTCTCGCGGGGTATTTTCCAGGATTTGGTGTATGGTGAATACCTGGTCAATGGTGGATTGGCCAGGTCTAAAACCAAACTGATAAGGCCCAATCAGTTCGTTGACGGTGGGATTCAGTCTTTCTCACAATACGCTTGATAAGACCTTGTAACTTATGCTTAGAAGGCTGATCACGCGGTAGTTGACGCGTATGGCGGTGTCGCCTTTCTTGAAGATTGGACAGAGCACACTTAAATTGCAGTCGACGGGCATGCGTTCATCTGATCATATTCTGGATAAGAGTCGATGCATTCACCTTATCAACTCCTCGCCGCCGTACGTGAATTGCTCAGCTGGCAGGCCGTCAGCTCCAGCAGCTTTGTTTTTTTTTTTTCATCGACTCCATCAGCATCGACTGGGGTCGCGGGTTCGTCTTCTCCACTACTTTCAGTGCTGCTATAATTCTATAGGGTGGAAAACTGTTCTCTTCACAATTTAAGTACATTTTGGACATAGGTCGCTATGGTTCTTGCAGGAGTTCGCCCTTTTCTTGAAACCTTCCGTAAGTCGCTTAACTCTGGTAAAATTTTCGGGCGTTTTTACTGTTGGCATCTTTTTTCTCTGCAGGTCCGTGACATTCATCATCGCACCAGTTCTTTCGGGCTCGCTGAAATCCGAATACTTCCTCGGCGGCGGTACATAATAAGCAGGAAATGTGGTTCCACTGCTCACATATGGCTGTTGAAGAGCGCAGGTGTGAGAATAGAGTGGCGAATAAATTGGCTGTCTGTTGTGATTGCAGCTTTTCGACGTTAAGCTTTCCTTGCATTGTTGGACGCATAGGCGGGTGCGTATCTTGGCTGCAAAAAGAGTCGATGTTTCGCCCTCGGAGTTTCCGTACGCCTAAAACACTGGAAGCGAGCCTTCCGTTCATTCCGACATAATCCATTTGGTTTCTTGTTTTTCGATCTGGAGACAGCCATGTAGCGTGATGGATCTTTTTATGCTGGAACCTAGTACTACATACTACTATGTTTCGGGCCCTGGCGAAGTCGATCAGCCTCAGGCCGTTATCGGAAGTTTTGTCGTGGAGGCTGAATTTTCCGACAGTGGCGCCAAAGATCCATTCCTTGTCATCCTGGCGTTGAAATCGTCAAGCACGATTTTGATTTCGTGGCGGAGGAAGCGCCCGTATTTGCGCTCTAAGCGCTCATATAAGAGATCATTGATTGCCTCGTCCTTCTACAATAGTTTCAAAAGGTTTGAATACAGAAAATAACTTAAATATTGGCCTATAATTACAAACATCACTTTTGTTCCCACTTTTAGAAAGGGGATTGATATAAGTTACTTTCCAGTCGTCTAAGAAGACCCCAGAGGCTAGAGACATATTAAAAATAAATTTCAAGGGCATTACTAAACCAGGACAGTTTCTAAATAGCACGGCGGAAAAGCCATCAATATCCGTCTTTACAGACAGTTTTGATACAGTTTGAGATACTGTTGGCAACGTCCTTATATGACAAACTTAGAGATTCAAAACAAAAAGATGAATTTTCCTTAAAGTTAAAGCCTGGTGAGGATGTGCAATCATCCTTGGTAAGATTCTAACGGAAAAATTCAGCGAAAACATTGGCGATATCTGCATGACAGTGAGCATATTTGTCATGAAAAAAGACAGCGAAGGGTATACCGGAACTATATATATTGGATTTAATTTTTGATTCAACATCAAGCATATAGTTTGTATAAAGAAATTTTTCTAAACAACTAAATTGCTTTTGAAAATCTCTATATTTAACTAAGAAGATCTTATTTCCAGTTTTCTTAAACTTCTTAAAAAACTTATTTCTTATTAGATTCTTTTTTTTTAATCTTGAATTATACCAAGGAAACTTGTGTGCACGTTTCTTAATAGCTGGAATATTATTAACGCAAATCTCAAATAACAGAGTCTTAGAAGTAGAGAAAGAACTATAGACATCAGGGCAAACCAAAATATTTTCCCAATCGATTTCAGAAATTAAGTTGTTAACTAGCCTGTAAGATACTCGTGAACACATTGCAATACGTATTTGTTTTATTATTTTTCGTTTCATGAAAATTAGCAATGTTTTTAAATTCCGATTCGAAGCTCATGTTTCTGCTAAGCTCAATACTAGTGTTGTCGATCTTCGGGCTTAGGAACTAGAGGAGTGCACAAGACATTTTTCTTGCATAATCTTCATAGTGAACAGTATTGAGTTGTTCGCTTTTTTACTGTTCTTGATTTTATGAGATCACTGAAATTACTGTTCTCTTTCAACAAAAACACTCATTAGAAAGTTCATCCGGCCGAGAACAGGCAACAGCCATATTTAATGTCTTGACGAAATGGGAATTAACGACAAAAGTTAGTGCATTGTGATGTGACACAACTGCTTCCAATACGGGCAGATTGAATGGAGCGTGTATCCTGTTGGAAAAAAAAGCTCGGCAGAGATTTATTATATCTGCCATGTCGTCACCACATGTACGAGCTAGTTCTGAGAGCAGTCTTTGACGCTAAATTACCACACTTGACATCAAGTCCAGATGTACCTTTTTTAAAGAATTACAAAAAAAATTGCCAAAACTTGATACCAAAAATATAATTATTGGAATGGAAGACGAACGTTGTCAAAAATCTTGCAACAGTTGCAGGCGCTATTTGCCATTTCGTTTGTAATGAGTAGAGAAAATCTCATGTGAGGATTGATTTTTTGGAGTTCTTGGAACCAAACATGACTTTTTTAAAGAAAGATGCAGAAAAAAGGTGCAATGTACCAAGCAAGATGGATGTCTCGAGCCATATATTGCCTAAAAATATTTTTGTCTCGAGCACAGTATACCCTTGATGAAGAACAAAAGCTTGCACTCTCTGATGTTTGGGTTTTTATAATTCGCTTTTACGTGAAATTGTCCCAATACCTCAGCAGCTGCTGTAGAGGATCTAAATTTTTTAAAAAATGTTAAATTGTATGAAGTCATAGATCCGGTTTCATCTCAGGCAGCAGTAACGAAATTGAGTAAGCATTTATGGTATCTTTCTGAAGAGACGTCAGCCCTGGCTTTTTTTTAATGAAAAATTGGATGCAAGTACAAGAAAAAATATGGTATAAACACTTGTAAAAGAAGACAAATCAATAGATTTTTTTATTTCCCGCGAGAGTTTGACCTTATTTTAAAGACTGAAGATCGATTCAGCTTTTCTGAAATGTGATCCAAATAAATGGGAAAGTGAAGGGTCTTTCATTAGGGGAAATGATCTGACAAAACAATTAAAAGTAGTTGTTGTTGCAACGGCTACTACAACCCCGCCCAGATCGGTTGATATCTCAGTCGTTGTAGTCAAGCTCAACTAACGGAAGACCCAAGAAGAGTGCAGTCTCTTGGGGTCTGTCCACAGGGACGAAGGCGTTAGTTGTGTGGGGTATACGAAGAGATGTTTGGAGTCGTGGGTTGTCCCTCCGCATGCCTGATATTCGTTGGGCACATCTGCATCTAATCTGCTCAGATATGAGTTCAACCTGGTGCAGTAGCCAGAGCGAAGTTGGGCTATTGTAGTCCTGCAGTGGGATTCTGACAATCGCTACGCTAATTTTCATCGCCAAAATTCTCTAAATGAAAAAGGGGCCTGAAAGTATACAACATACAAAATTAACAGCTGCAATGTGCAATCACCTAATCTGGCAGAACAATGGACGTATGATTAAATGTTACATGTTGTTAGGCGCGCCTAGTATTCTTTTAGAGATTTTTAGCGACCAAAATTCGCGATAGCGAATGTTGGAATCCGGCTGCTGGTCTCCGAGGTAAACGAAGCTCAGTCTCGTCTATGTCTGGTACTTGTGTGCCTAGAACGGCATTCACAGGTCTGGAGTCTACGTAACTTGAGACTGACTCCCTGTGAATGCCGCTCAGGGCCTGTCGATAAGCTGTCGGGTCCAGGGGTTGCTTAATGAACCTCTGGACTTCGTTCGCCAGTTCGTATAGGTGCCTTCTGACATGCCTTGGCGAGGGCTCCTCTGCCAGCAAGTGTCTGTTCGGGTATCCACGTATGTGGCTCCCTACTAGGAATTGCTTGCAGAGCATTGTGTTGTGCTCCTTTATGGGGAGCATTTTTGCCTCGTCATGTAGGTGGTGTTCTGGCGACATCAGAAAACATCCGGTCGCTGTACGAAGTGCAGTATTCTGTGTCGTCTGTAGCTTCATCCACTGCGTCCAACTAGTCCCAGGCGACCACACGGGCTCTGCTTAGTTTAAAACCGGCCGGCCAATTGCCTTGAATGTTGCCAGCAACGTTTCTTTGTCTTTGACCCAGGTGCTGCTGGCAAGCGACTTGAGGACCTAGTTGCGGCTCTGTACTCTATTGACAATTGCGGTTGTGTGCGCCGAGAAAGAAAGCAGACTATCGAAGGTGACTCCGAGGATTTTCGGGTTGTTCATCGTCGGAATTGGTTCGCCATCGACGTGAATTCCCAATTGTAGTCTGACCTCCTTCGTCCAGGTGGTAAAAAGGGTTGCTGAGGATTTCGTTGGGGAGAGGGAAAGGCTCCTTACAGTGAAGAAGCGAGAAAGTTCGGAGAGATAACTGTTTACACTTTGTTGTTTTATACTTGTTATTTGTAATGTTTCAATTGTTGTTAATATTTTGTTGTAGTTTCAAATGAAAATTTTCTTTTGTTTATTATAAAAATTAAACTTCAACGAATAAACATATTTTCATCAATAAATAAATTGTATTAAAATATAGGTAAATAAACTATATTTTGGCGATCCTGCCAGGAGGCAAATGCACTGCAAGCAAGCAATCAGCTGCAAACATTTTTAAACAGTCCGTTTTCTTTCAAATCTCTGCACCGAACAAGGCGAATTTATATAAGGTGGTAGCGGTAGTACAAAAACAAAAACTTACATGTATTTTGTTTTTGCTTTCGGTACACGCACGTCAAATATCAGCCATTCTTCGCTCAAGGAAGAAGAGGGACAACAAATTCCAACACTCTCACTTTTTCACTCACTCATAAGAAGTTTTGACACATGTGTACCGAGGCGAATTAAAACAGCTGTTCTAGCAACACCACCTTATATGAATTCGCCTTGGCACCGAAGGACAAAGATTTACTTGTGTGTCAAATATAAAATATAATTACAAAACTTTGAAGACGTTCAACCGTTGAAGTCACAACAGAGCTATTACTCACATTAGTCGTACTTCTTCATTTTTTTATTGATATTTTCAAAAATTGATCTTGTTCGTGCATATCAAGGCGAATTTATATAAGGTGGTGTTACTAGATCAGCTGATTTTGTGTATGTGTTTCGCCTCACGGCTTCTAATGTCAAATTGAAAAATTTTGTTTGCATTTCCACACACACTTCTACAGATTTTGACAGTTTACGCCGCCAAAGCAAAAACAAAATACATGTACATTTTTGTTTTTGTACTAATGCTATCACCTTATATTAATTCGCCTTGGTGCATATCATCAGATTCCAATGGCTGAAGAAGATATTCATAAAACAGCAATAACCACTCCCTTTGGAATGTTTGAGTTCGTACGCATGCCTTTTGGTCTACGAAACAGTGCACAAACATTTCAACGTTTTATAAATGAAGTATTTTCTGATCTAGAATTTGTTTTTGTCTATATTGACAACATTCTTATTGCAAGTGATAATGAAGATCAGCATGTTGAACATTTGAAATCTGTATTTGAAAGACTTGAAAAATACAATTTGAATATTAAACGTAGTAAATGTGTTTTTGGAACAAGTCAATTAGATTTTCTTAGTTATGAAATTTCATGTGAAGGAATCAGACCTTCTTCCGAATGAGTTGAAACAATTACAAATTTTGAAAAACCACTTTCTATAAACAAATTACAAAAATTTTTAGGCTTAGTTAACTATTATCACAGATACGTTAAAATGCTAGCAGCAGAACTTGGTCCTCTGCATGAAATGCTAACATTTACAACTAAACATAAACTCAAAGAACTTAATTGGACAGAGAAAACAATTAATGCTTTTGAAAACGTCAAAAAACTTTTTACTCAGAAAACTTTACTCACTCATTTTGATAACAACGGTAAATTATCACTTGCTGTAGATGCATCGAATGTAGCAATTGGTGCAGTTTTACAACAAATTAGTAATGACACTTTAGAACCTCTTGCTTATTTTTCACGAAAATTATCTCCTACAGAAATGAATTATTCAACATTTGACAGAGAACTTTTAGAAATATACAATTCAATTAAACACTTTAAATATTTTCTTGAAGGTAGAACATTCACAGTATATACCGATCACAAACCTTTAACGCATATTCTAAATTCAAAAACAAATAGATCACCTAGGCAAATTCGGCACTTAGAGTACATCGCACAATTTACAAACGACATTCAATACATTTCTGGAAAAGAAAACATTGTTGTTGATACACTTTCACGTATTCAAGATATTAATAAAATTTTAGCCCAAGATATAAATTTTCAAACTTTATATGAGGAACAACAGAAAGACCAAATACTTCACGATATTATATCTGATCAAAATTCTAACAGTAATTTAAAAGAAATTAATATTCCGGTACTCAACCTTAATATTTGGTGTGATGTTTCCCAACAACCT
>JAPVRG010227342.1:0-11441 GCA_029783565.1 Rhagoletis cerasi | reverse complement strand
CAAGCTCAATAAAAATTGTTGAATAAAATTGTTATAAAGGCCATAAAATAACAAAAACAAATAACTTAAGGACGAGCACACCTAAAAAGTTAAACATTCTAAAAATAGAATTGTTAACAAAAAAAACCAACAAAAACCAACAACCACATGATCAAGTAAATAGCAGCGGAATAGCTGCGCTTTATTGTAGTTGGCTTAACATATGAAAACGTGGAAAAGCAACAACAAGTTACATGGCGAACTTAGCTCAGTGGGTAGCACACTGGCTTTGTAATCTGGGAGGCGCAGGTTCAAATCCCAGAAAAAGGAGTCTGATGAGGAGATGTGGTGATCTCCGAAATAGCAGCTATAATTCCTACCAAAATGTAAATTGTTGCCTTTTCCAAAAATAGTTTTCATAAAAAAACGGCCTCAAGCTCAATAAAAATTGTTGAATAGCGGAATAATGTTCATGCAAATGTCTGAAATCTTATTTTTAAAAGAATTAAAGCTTCAGCAATTGTGGCTCCAGAAAAGACGGAGTCCCAGTCTATCAAAGATATTTCCGAATTCACAGCGTCAAAATTACAGTTCTTAAAGCAAAAACTGGTGGATTGGGTATCCATATAAATCTCTTTGAAATCATAAAATTCCAACTGCAGCACGAGTGGAACATGATGTAGACCATGGCCCGATAGGGGATCAAGGCATTCACGCAATGAAAAGTTCATGTTATCACTAATAAAAACAAGGTCTAGAATTCTAGCAAGTTTATTTAGAAAGTTATTTATCTGCATTAGATTAAGACTTAAAAGATTATCACCTAAATAAGATTCGGAAAAGTTGTTGATATTCTTAGGAATCAGGGCAACACTATCATACATATTAGTCTAAGTAACATTACCTAAATTAAAATCGCCAAGAATACAAAACTTTCCAGTTGGCCGCTTAGATACTAAGTCTACAATATTATCGGCGTGCGCTTTGTAAATTATATCATCACTTGTAGGGGGAATATAAGACGCACAAATGAAAAGTTCAGAGATACCAAGCACAGATACAAAAATTTGGTCCAGAAGGGAGTTTTCATTTTCTAGCTGCAGAATTGATGAACGAAATTTCCGCCGAACAGCGATGAGAATACCGCCTCCTCTAGAAAGTCCTGTTTTTGACATATCTCGGTCTTTACGGTATACATTATAACTATTAGAATCGAAAAATTCGCTGTAGCAGAAATCCGCATTAAGCCAGGTCTCAATAATTACAAATACGTCGTAATCCAATTGTGAACTTAAATTGTACATAAGCTTAGTCTTTGTCCTTATGCCGGATGCATTTTGAAAGTAGATATTAAGATGCTTAGAGTGAATATATGATGAATTTCATTTCAAAGGCTGAAAAAACGTACATTTTGAACCCGACCCCCCAGAATTTGATGAAATTTTGCATAGAGGTACATCTTACCTACCCAAACACAACCTCATTTTTAGAAATTGCATTTTCGAAAAATTGTGGGCGTGGCAAGGTATCGAAATATTCGAAAATATTCGAAAAATGACGATAATAGGTACTTTTAAAGTGTGATTACTACGGAATGGCTTTATCGGTATTCAATACCTTTCTAATGGTATGAAGATCGTTGGAATCGGTAAAGCCATTCCGTAGTAATCACACTTTAAAAGTACCTATTATCGTCATTTTTCGAATATTTTCGAATATTTCGATACCTTGCCACCCCCACAATTTTTCTAAAATGCAATTTCTAAAAATGAGGTTGTGTTTGGGTGGGTAAGATGTAACCCCATGCAAAATTTCATCAAATTCTGAGGGGGTCGGGTTCAACGCATATTGCATTTGATATGAAATTCATCATATGTGAACTAAATACATAAAAGAAGCCGTATTGAGAAGAAATTATGAAATGTTCAAACTTATGTTAATCAAATGCAGTAAAACCCCACACTGATAAGAAACTAATGCATCAATATACCAAGAGAATATTATTTAAATGTAATTACAAAACCTAAGATCATAGGTCAATCACACTTTTGTCACCATTATTTGCACTAATTGGTGTAAACGTTTTACTGCTGAATAACTCAGTGAGAGGGGAGACCAGTATGTTTGCATGTATGTATTTATATAAAAAAAATATTTATTGGACCAAAAATTATTGGGCAGGCACTGTGGCCAATGGTAATCAACTATTACCACCCCTGCAAGGTTGTAAGCCATGCAGAGACCGCTGAAAACTCCAGAAGCATTGTCTGGAGGATGCATCAGACTATATATATATATTATAACTTAAGAGTGTTTGATTACATGTCAGTTGAGAAGTGCATGTGCAAAAATTTCATAAATATAATGAAGCATGCATTTAGGCGAGTGGTGTTAGCAATCGCGCCTACACAACTGCTAAGAAACGTATGCAACAATGTAAGCATACAAAAAATTTGCTAAAAGAGTATATAGACTTAAATACTTTTCATAGAACAAAAGCTAAGAATGATTTTGAAAAGAATTTTTTTAAACTTCTGAATAATGCAAGCTATGGAAAATGTAGATAAACGGAAAGATATAAAAATCGTTTGTGAATGGGAAAGTATTGGAAAAAGGTTAGATGCTCGAGCCCTCATAGCTGTACATCTTTTACAGAAAATATGGTTGCTATACAACTAAAGAGATCATATACTTTATATGACAAACCTATTTATATTGGTTTTGTTGTATCAAAGTTATCTAAGTGGAAAATGTACAATTTTCATTATAATTATATGATACCTAAGTATCAAACAAAACTATCTTTAAACTATATGGATACTGACTGTTTTATATACACTATTGAAACGAATGACTTTTACAAGGATATTTATAATGATATTGATTTAACATTTGATACATCTGAACATTTAGAAAATAACGTCTTTAATTTTCCTTTAAAAAATAAGAAAATGATGAAAGATGAAAACAAAGGTAAAATTATGAAATAATTTATTGGACTCAAACCTAAAATGTATTTCATTTGTGTTGAGGCAGGCAATGATGTGAAGCAAAAGGTGTAAAAAAGTCAGCATTAATAAGTCTTAATATTATTCATTATAAAGAATGTTTACTTCAAAACAAAATTTTTTATGATAACATGTATGCTTTATATCTAGAGTACATGAGATTTATACAAAAGAATTTAATAAAGTTGTTTTAAGCAACATAATAAGCGTTTTGTATAAGATTATAATATTAATATTTTAGGATGGGGGCATTATGAAGTCAATAGCTTGAATTAAAAGAACACCTATCTAAGTCGTTAAAGGACATTTTTTCCATATTGTTAATTCTAATTCATAGAAGTAGATTTTATTAATTAAATTTTTAATAAATATTGTATACAAGTACACCTCTTTCGAAATTTCTAGTTTCTCCTAAATATAAGTATATTTAAAACTTTAATACATGTTATTTGGTGAAAATAGGCCTACAGGGGAATAGAACACCAAACAAATAAAAAAATCGATAGTGCGCCTTAATTGCAAACCTCCGGGTGGTATGGAATATGCAACTACTTTAAACAATAAAGAATAACACTATATGTTATAAACGTTTTTCTATCTATTTCTTTGGACACTATAATTATAAATATACATAGAAATAATGTATATATCAAGGTAAGTATAAATGTATATTAAATACTTTGTTTTTCTTCAATTAATAAAGAGGAAGAAGTGATTTACTACAAATTAAATTTTATTTTCCTTATCATGATCATCAACATCCACAGACCTTTCCATACATATACACATACATACATGAATACATACTTCATTTTATTTCAAATTAAATTTTATTTGTTCTCATCGTCAACATCAACATACCTTTCCATTCATATATACAAACATACATACATATTAAATACTTAACAATTAACTATGTGCGCATTCTTTACACACTTTTCTATCGGAAGAGTATCTATACATTAAATGTTATTTGTTCTCAGCATCAACATCAACAGACCTTTCCATTCATACAGATATATTAAATACTTAACAATTAGCTATGTGAGTATTCTTAGTACACTTTTTAGCGGTGGAGCATCTATATTTCTAGATGATTTAGATTCTCCAAATATAAAAAATGTATATTTAACCAATATATATGAATTGTAATAATGTTTGTGTGACAACATCAAGGCGCACGCCACAAATCAGAGTAGAAGCTCGGCCAAACACTAACATATGTGTAAGCGCCAAATTATTATTATTATTATTAATAGTAAAGTAAACATTTGTAAATTTCATCAAATGAAAACCTATATTCCAATCCATTGTAGGTTTTCTGAAAAAAATATTATTTTCTTAAGAAATTTTGTAAATACTTATACAAATAAAGAAAACAAACTATAAATTTTGCTATTAGAATGACTAAATTGTTTTATTTGAATGGTTCAATTTTTCTTATCAATGTTACAAAACACTAGTATATACTACATTGGAATGTGGCTAATAAATTGTTGACAACATTTACGTATTTGTGATTTGTTCATTAACCCTGGAACACTAATCATATTTTTAATACGTTAACACTAATTATTAGTCGAATCGACTAACAAGTATTTACCATTGATTTTTTTAAGTTTTAAGGCATCAGTCGTCAAAAAATGTTCTATGTGTCATTATGTTAACATTTTCTAAGTAAAATAAAGCAAAACTCATGCGGTTTTCTTATAATTTAGATATTGATAATTCAATTCAAACAAGTACATTTTCAAGGAACTGTGCTACAAAACATAAACGATGTTAGTCGAATCGACTAACATTAGTGTTCCAGGGTTAAGTTAACATACCTGAGGGTCGGTTTTCGTTCTGCATTATCGTGAAGTGACAAGTTTTTTCACTTTAACGCCCATTAATTTCGGTGTGAATTTGTGAAAATACTTTTCCCTTCACGATAACGAAGAACGAGAATTGACCCCCTGATCTTGATACATAATTGCGACTGCTACTTTCTCCAGCGGTGCCAAAAATGTTGCAACATACGCTACATTCTTTGGTAGTACTTAACCCGATTGTCAGGACCATCTGGAAAGAGGGCCTGCTGCCAACCTCAATGTCTGCAATCTACTTCAATTTGCCGAAATATCTTCTCAATTTCAGCCGTGATAGCTACTCGGAATCGACGAAAACGTAAGAGGTAGTCAACCAGTGGATCTTGAACTACCGGCCCAACCAGCTGAGTTTCGTTCAAGGATAAGATTGCTAAACTTCGCCGATGCTTCGAAGACCAGACGGAATTTCGCGGTGACGGCATGGTGAGGTATGATGTATACGCTGAATGGGCCATCACGTATTTATGTGATATTCTCCATGTGGCCGAGTGACTCGTACTCTCGCATAAACTGTACATATTTTGTACGTTAATCATAGTCGTTACTCAGACGCCGCTCAAGACTGAAGAAGTGGCACAGCGTCTTGCCGTGGGGTAACCGAGTGCTGGCGTATTTGGAGAAAATGGAATATGGACTATATATCGGCCTTTGCTCTTGCGCGTTTCAGTTTGTTGTAAAATCCTTTCGAAAATTCCATCGGTAGGTTTGGGGCGAGAAACCTCCTCTATTTCCCGGAAGAGTTGAATAATATCATCAAGTCGCTCCTCCTCGGCGGCACATTCGGACTGAGAGCTCAAGGCTGGGAGTGACGCACAGCGTGGCGATATTGGTCCGCAAATGACTCAACAGAGACGCGTATGGAGAGAACATGGTTGGTTCTCACCCAGGAGAAGTATGCCCATACGTACATCAATGCTCCAGGCCAGCGTGGACCTTGAGTTACAGCTTGAAGACTTGGGCATCACCACATGTGACAACGACATACGATACGTTGTTGAGTGCCTGGCGGTGCGATAGAAGTTGTCCGCAAAATGTAAAAATGGGTCTCGATCTCTTCAATAATTTTCTGCAGCTCCGGCAGCGTATCTGAGTGACTCAAAACGGTCCAGTGTGTGCTTGCCGCTGTTGGTAATTTACGGAGAATAATGGGATAAACGATGACGTCCCATTGGTCTGTTGCCAAGCCCATCACATTAAGTGCACGTAAGGTACTGCGCACTACATCGATTACATTCCGAACATTGGGTTGCATAACTACTGGATGTTCAGGCCAGTCCAATAACCGATTCACATGTAGTTGCAGCCTCCAGTATACGCCACGAATGAACACTATTTGAGAATCGGCGCACTGTCTTAGCCGACTGAGTTTTTAAGTGTCGTCAAGCTCAGTGCGATTATGTACCATTGACTCGAATATGTCCTTAAATACCAACCAGTTTTCCTGTCGGCCATCGAACGTGGGGAGTTTGACAGAGTCTAACCGGTGTTCAACTTGACACCGACTGGATGCAGAGTGCGATACGGTATAAAATATCATCATAAACCGCCTCCACCTGCGCTAGTAGCTCCTCATGAGAGTCCAATTCCTCGTCAGTGGCTCCGCCCACTAGCGCCAAGTGATTCTCCATGAAGCGATTATAGTGACCAGCTAGAGTTCTGATGGTGTGTTCCACCTGCACGTCATCTGGGCTATAACCTTCGGCATCCACTTCTGACTTGATGTGTACAATAGAGCTTCTTGCCGCCCAGATTGCAGCCATAATCCCTCGGGTAATGCGTAAAAAAGACTTTAGTTTTACAGCGCAAATTTTCCGACAATTTAACAAAGAAACCCGCTTTCACTCTTCACAGGAGGCACCAAAAAATATTTGATAAAAAGTAAGCTGAACATAAAATGTTTGCACGCACGAAATAGCGAGAGTATCATAACATTTATTTTTTTTGCAAATCTGTCTTTTATAGCAGGCGACGAACGGTAGAATAGCGTGATTTGCTAACGTTACATTTTATGTTGTTTACAAATTCATAAGCATTGTATATAAAAATGGACATATGTATGTATGCAAAGGAGAATATACAATGACAGTTAAGGTTAAAGCGGACGATACAATTTGTCGCTGACTCAATCTCGTACATTCACTCTTAGACTATTTCAGGAGTGTAAACATATTTTTTCGGTGTAGAAACAGCAAAATAGGTATTAAAAAGCCAGAAAATATGATCCTATCACCTTAATCCAGTGATGGGCGCACTAACATAATCACATTTGTGCATGTGGTAGTATTTAATTATTTATTTATTTAAAAATATTACACTAACAAATAAATTACAGCATAATATTTAACAGGGGCTATGACATCTAAGGCCTTCAGCTCGCTTGTATTGTGATTTTTACACTAGATTATACAAAGATATTTAATAAATCATATATATAAGTATACAAATTTCATACATATATAACAAATATATGTTTTTAATAAAAACGGGAATAACTTAGATTAGGTGGTATAAATAACATAATTTCGGGAGTTTTAAAATAAGGTGTATATTGTTGATGCTTAAATTTATTAGTGTGTCTGTAGGCGAACAGTTGGGGAAGAGGAGTTGCCTTTGAGTGTGAAAACCCGGGCAGTTATTTAGAATATGTTCTATATCTTCATTATGTAAAGTACAGAATTTACATCTTTTACTTATATTTTTATTTAGTAAATACTCCTGCGTGAGTCTACTGTGTGCTAGTCGCAACCTATTTACAACGATTCGATCCTTTCGAGAGAGATATTGTTTTCTCTTTTTTTTTTGAAGAAATCTGTGGTTTTATGGTGTGTGCTTATTTTGTTATACCATCTTGAGATTTTATTGCATAATAAACTATGTTTTATCCACGACATTTGCTTACATAATTTTTGACATCTTCAAAATTTAAATTAGGAGTGCTATGTATTGGGCTGTTTAGAGCGTTTTTGGCAGTCTTATCTGCAAATTCGTTACCGGGTATTTGGGAATGGCCTGGACTCCAAATAAGTTTGAGCCTAGGGTAAGATTTCGGTATGGTTAAAGTGGTATATAGAGTCGAGTGATGCCAGTGAGTCTGTACAGATCGCGTATTTTCCTTTTAGTTTTTGGGTGCATTTGACAGCTTCAAATATCGCAATAAGTTCAGCTGTATAAGTCGAGCTATATTGTGGAAGGAGTCCACATTTGATTATTTTTGAGCCATCGGTAACACTGTAGCTGATTGTGTTGTTTTTTTTTAGCCGTCCGTGAAGATAAACTTATAGGTTTTTAGTGCACTCGTATCTTTTAGTTTTAAGAATTCTTGTTCGTATACGTCATTTGGTGTTGTTGACTTTCTATATTTTTTAAGAGATGTATCTACTAAGTTTGAGTTAAATGACCAAGGTGGATGTTCAGTTCCGGCAGTTCGAAATAACTTTCTTTAGTATTGAAGGTATAGTTTTCTTTTGTTTTATGTATTTCTTTAATGTTTCAGTTAATGGAGATGAATTCTCGAAAATTATGTTTCTGATTATTTTTTTTATTGCCAATTCGGCGCTGTTTTGGATAGACGGCATTTTTGCTTCTAATAATATTGCATTTATTGGAGTTGTCTTAAAGGCTCCAAGTGCTATTCTAATAGATGTGTTTTAAATGGAAGTAATTTTTCTTAAAGTTGATGTTGGTACAAAGCCATATAGGTACAATCCGTAGTCGATTATAGATTAAATTAAAGCATTAGTGACTGTAATAATTGTATGCGTATTGCAGTTTAATTTTTTGGAACTCAAGCACTTAATAATGTTAAGGCGTTTCGCTAATGATGCGGATAAGTTGTCGATACATGCAGTCCATCGTTATATTTTATTAACGATTATCCCCAAGATTTTAAGGTTGTCGACCGAGTTCAGTTGTAAGTTATTGCAAAGAGATGTTGGGTTGCAGTGATGTTTACGGCATACATGTAAATGTTTTGTTTTGTGGATAGATAATTGGGCACCTGAATACTGACACCAAGATAATATTTTTTTCAATAAACTAGAGAAATTTATATTGTCATATTTGGTTTTGTTTAGTTTTTTAACAATGATAAAGTCATCTGCGTAGGCTACGAAGCTTAATTTTTTGTGTAGGGCAATGGTTTCACAGAGGTTATTACACGCTATCAAAAATAAAACTACTAAGATAGGGGAGCCTTGTGGTATTCCATTTTGGAGTGGAAGGGGCTTCGAGTATGTTTCGTCAATTGTTACTTTTTTTTCGGTTAAGCTTCAGTTAGCCAAGACTTAGACTTAATTTTACTTACCTTAAGAAATCGTCAATGATTACTCAACACGTCAACTTAGGTCAGAAGCGAAAATATTTTGTTTTTGTATTTTCTTTTTCATCTGATAGACATTTCGCCGCTTCTATTGCCACATCGAAAAAATGCACACACACAAAAATTCTTGCGTTCATTTATTTTTAGGAAATACAAAAACAAAAATATGGCAAGCCTGATTCTCCCACCGCTCTCAATTTCCGTAAAAACTTAACTTAGGAATCTAAATCCTACAGCTCTCTAAGTTTTCTAAGGTAAGTTGAGTTTTGGCTAAGCAGAAACCCGTATTGCTGGTATGGTAGGTTGGTCTAAGTTGAGTTAAATTTTGTTGTAAGTCTTGGCTAACTTACGCTTTAAGCATGTAGTTTTTGGCGTAATTGAAAATGTTTGGGCATATTTTCCACGCCTTCAACTGGTGGAGAATTGTATGTATACCTCCTATTTTATAGTATGGCTCGGTAACATCTAGTGATGCTATGGATAAATGTTTGCGGGAATCGGAAATAAATTTTACTTTTTGAAAACCTATCTGATTAGGATGCATAAGCTTATTTACTCTAAGAAACCACCATAGTAGATTCGCCATTATCTTATCTAATACTTTAGATAAACATGGATTAAGAGATATTGACCTGTAAGAGTTTGTTAAAGTTTTATTTCTTCTTCTTTATTGGCGCTGTAACCGCCTAAGCGATTTTGGCCGAGTCCAAAACAGCACGCCAGTCATTTCTCTTCTGTGCCAACTGACGCCAATTGGAAATGCCAAGTGAAGCCAAGTCCTTCTCCACCTGGTCTTTCCAACGCAGAGGAGGCCTTCCTTTTCCTCTATTAACAGCATCGCGACCCGCGTTGAATACTTTCAGAGCAGGAGCATTTCTGTCCATTCGAAAGACATGACCTAGCCAGCGGAGCCGCTGCATCTTAATTCGCTGCACTATGTCTATATCGTTGTAAAGCTCATACAGCTCATCGTTAAATCGTCTGCGGTACTCGCCATTGCCAACGCGCAAAGGCCCGTAAATCTTTCGCAGGATCTTTCTCTCGAAAACTCCAAGAGCCGCTTCATCAGATGCTTTATTGTCTATGCCTCCGCGCCATACACCAGAACAGGCAAGATGAGTGACTTATAGAGTGTGATTTTTGTGCGACGAGAGAGGACTTTACTTCTCAATTGCCTACTCAGTCCAAAGTAGCACTTGTTGGCAAGAGTGATTCTCCGTTGGATTTCAAGGCTGACACTATTATTGGTGTTAATGCTGGTTCCCAGAAAAACGAAGTTGTCTACTTTTTCAAACTTGTAACTGTCAACAGTGCCGTGGGTGCAAAGACGCGTATTCTCTGAATGTTTGTGTGATGACAGGAGATACTTGGTTTTGTCCTCGTTCACCACCAGACCCATTCGCTTTGCTTCTCTATCTAATCCCGAGAAGGCAAAATAGACGTAGCTCTTGTTTTTACCGATAATGTCGATGTCGTCGGCATACGCCAGCAGTTGCACGCTCTTGTAAAGTATTCAGCGGTTCAGATCTGCAGCTCTTATTATCTTCTCCAGCATCAGATTAAAGAAATCACACGAAAGGGAGTCACCTTGTCTGAAACCTCGCTTGGTATCAAACGGCTCGGAGAGGTCCTTCCCAATTCTGACGGAGCTGGTGGTATTGCTCAACGTCATTTTACACAGCCGTATTAGTTTCGCAGGGATACCGAACTCAGACATCGCGGCATAAAGACAACTTCTTTTCGTGCTGTCGAAAGCGGCTTTGAAATCGACAAATAGGTGGTGTGTGTCGATCCTATTCTCGCGGGTCTTTTCCAAGATTTGTCGTATTGTGAATACGTGATCTATGGTGGATTTGCCAGGTCTAAAGCCACACTGATAAGGTCCAATCAGCTCGTAGACGGTGGGCTTCAGTCTTTCACACAATACACTCGATAAGACCTTGTAACCTATGCTTAGAAGGCTGATCCCGCGGTAGTTGGCGCGTATGGCGGGGTCGCCTTTCTTGTGGATTGGGCAGATCACACTTAAATTCCAGTCGTCGGGCATGCGTTCATCTGACCATATTCTGCATAAGAGTTGATGCATGCACCTTATCAGCTCCTCGCCACCGTACTTGAATAGCTCAGCTGGCAGGCCGTCAGCTCCAGCAGCTTTGTTGTTTTTCAGCCGCGTAATCGCTATTCGTACTTCGTCATAGTCAGGCGGTGGGACATCGAATCCATCGTCATCGACTGGGGGCTCGGGCTCTTCTTCTCCACTACTTT
>JAPVRG010227334.1:0-13060 GCA_029783565.1 Rhagoletis cerasi | reverse complement strand
AAATTAGAAATTAAATCACAAAAATTCTAAAGAGTATTGAAAAAAGCTGCCACTACCCAAATACCGAAACAATAAAAAAGGAGTGCATCTACAGCCAAAGTGTTAATATTTTTTTTTATAAAACAATAAACAAAAAACTAATAAAACGAAAGTATTCAAAATGCTTGCAATAAATAACAAAATGTAGGGGTTTAGGTTAAAAAAAAACTATAAAAAATATTTCGTATAAATAAAGAAGTCGGTAATTCTGAGTTTTTCAAACGAAACTGTAATACGCTTACAAAATTTGCCAAAATGTAGACCTGACAAAGACAATTTTACCAAAATAATTTTTCGGTTCCATATAACCAAATCTTAGAATGCAACATCGTTTCGCATACAGTGTAAACGTGACATAATAAATGAATGCTGTTAATGTTTATATAGGAAAGTCGTGCTTTTGCTATAAAGCAACACAGACTGAATACTACGGCAGATAACTTGAAAATTTTGCACTGAAATTCCACGGTGGGTTTATACCAGGTGAAGTAATAAGAGCGAGAATAAATATTTTGACACTGTCTTATTTGAAATTTTGCCTTTAAAATTTTGTATAAGGCAGCCGAATGCCAGCAAATAAAGCGACGTGCTGAAATTCTTTTTTTCATAAGTGTTGCCTTATCTGAAGATACACTGTGAGTGTTTGAGGTTTAAGTCGCTACGAAAAAGGAGTAGCAGAAGTAAAGAAATCATATAGGGGTTTGACTGGCTGAGCTTTTGTGAAAACCGCAAAAGGTGGTGGAAAGGGGGACCTCACTTGTCGATGTCTGGTTCCAAGTATTCGTACGTGAACAAATTCAATCGTCCAAAACCGCACAGCCTCCATTCCAAAGCCATTGGATCCCAGCATGCAAAAAAGTTGAAGCCAACGAAGCTGATAAGCTACTCAAAGAGAGCATTCTTCTAGATCTGCTTGCACACCGCCAGGCAGACAGGGCTTGGAATTGTTCATAGAGCTGCAGGGTTGCAAAGGCTATGTGTAGATCGCATTTAAGTAAACAAATTACCGGTTGCTTGTTATCAATAAGAACAGCAGATTCAATACTTCGGGAAAGACAGCTAAAGTGGACTGCTTACTGGTAGCACATGGGGTCAAACTAGTAGGAACTGCAGCTAGTACAAAAGATCAGTGGATCACAAAAGCTACAAGTGGCCATCTTTCAGCAGGCAACTACTACGAGATCTGTTGGAAGACAAGCCTCATGGTTTACTACAATTTGCTAAGCAGAGGGCTATGCTCTTTAATATTTCCTCAGGTTCATGAGTATCGATCCATTGGTCGTATGTTGTATCTGACAATACTACCGACGTTATTTTGGTCTATTTGAGGCTTTCTCTGGCTAGCCAGCATAACCTAACTTAACGTATCTTGGCGTCGATTCTGCCGTCTTTTTATTTCTTTTCATGGTACATGAATCGACTATCGGCAAGTCCTCGACCCAAAAGATAATGCTTATGGTAGAGCATTTTAAAAAAGAAATTTGCGTAAACAAAGTAACTAAAGCAGCAGTCGGCAACATAGCAATCAGCTGTTCGCCATTTTATCAGGCGTTTTCCTTAACAGATAATTATCACTAGTTTCTGCTAGTAAGTGTTTCCCGATCAAAAAAAAACAACTACCAGAAAAGTGGCAAAAAACTATATGTACGTCAAGAAGCAATATTTGTGTAGTAAAAATATTTACTTCACTTTATTTCGCCCTACCGAGCGTAATTCCCTAAAAAATTCTATTATTCATCCATCTGCTACTTTATGGTGGAAAAATAAAGTTACGCTCAGCTACCGAATTGCCGAGTTTACTAAATTTGTGTGAATACTCCTATTATAAATCGAAAAGTAACCCGGCATTGTGAAAGCATGCCCTAACTTTTATGCTACGTTTACACAGACCTAGGTACATATTTTGGTTTCAAAAAATGTTCGAAATTCAAAAAAGGACACGTTTATTGACAAGTAAATTTAAACGCAATGACGATGTAAAAAAAAACGAATTTAGTAAGAAACAAATCATATTAATTAAATTAAACATTTTCGTAATGAACGTTTCGGGTGTGAGATTGTCAGTTAGGCTGAGATAAGACTATAAATTCGTGTTTGTAAATAAGTTTTGATGAATGGAAAATTCTGTTTGTGTAATTTTTTTTAGCAATAAATGCCGTTATATGTATGTATCATATACTGAATTCAGGGCGAGGTTATGTGAGTACCAAAATAAATAGTTGCGTTTTTGTCAAGATCTCATCACTTTCACATTTCAAATTTTTTACAACTATGTAAATATGCAACTATTTATGTATTGTCTATATGAATTATGAATATTTTTGACAGCATGTATGCAAGTATGGGTATTCGTGTAAGTGTGAGTGGGATTGACTTGAAAATAAATAGTATGTACGCCTAAGAGATTTGATGAGATTATGTGGGCGTATGTACATACATAAATACATACATACATACATATCTATATATACATAAGTATGTACGTAGGTACTTATACACATGTATGCACGCATGTACGTATGTGCGCGAGCGAGAGAGCCTCTTATGTGATCTGAAATTCTACATTTATCGTAAGTAATAAGTATATTCTATTACTTTCGTAATTTCATGTTTGATCGCAGTGTTTGTTAACATTTTTTTAAGATTTTTTCTTGTTTTTTTTTCTTTTAAGTATTTTGAATGCATTTTCTTCTAAATTTTCTTAGAATTTATGCTGTATTTTTGAGTGTTCTTTGTTTTTTGTTTGTAAATAAATAAACTAAAGTTAATAAATAATATAAAAACAATAAAATTAATATTAAGTGGTAATATTAATGGTAATAAAAAAATTAAACAAAACAACAAAAGAGCAGTAGAAGTAAGAGGAACAGAGTAAGAATACAACATTGGAAAATTATTATTGAATAAAATAAACCTTCTATAGCACCTTTGTTCATTTAACGTATAAAAAAAACCGATGTGATTTTTTAATTAAAATATTTTTAGTAGTTTTTAAAAAGTAGTTTCTTCACTTACTCACTTTTTTCTGTTATTACTTATTTGACTTTCTATTTTTTTTTTTGCTTGTAGTTTTTAGGCATTTCTATTAAGAGTAATTTAAATTTATGTCTGTAAGTACACATTAAATTTAATTGCATCATTTTAAAGAGCTTGTTTGTTTTTTAAATTAATTAAAGAGTATTAGTCATTGGAATGTGTTTTACAGTTATTATCGAAATTTAGTCGTTCTTGTGAATATTTATGTTTGTATGCTTGTATTTAAGTAAATTTGTTGTAGTGGAAAAGATGTAGAAAAAATCATTTGGGTTTGTACTTTTTTCTATAAGGTTTTTTTTTTTGTTTAAAGAAATATCTAAAGCTGTCTATTTATAAAGCTGCAGTTGCAGTTTTTGTATTCAACAAGGAAATACAAAACTATTTTTTGATGCATTTAAAATTTTTTTAGCAACATTCTTGCTTTGTTTATAACTAGTTTTTGGTTTATTGAATTTGAGTAAAAATGTTAGTGTATTAGTGCGTGGGTATGTGCCCAGCAAAAACGATGCGCTTTTTTGTATCAATTGTGCAGCGCATTAAGTAGCTAAAGGGCGGTTATTCGCTTACCTTACCGAACCTTATCGATTACATGTAATGCAAGGCAATGCAATATTAGATCACCTCCAATGAACAACCCATGTTAAAATAATGCGTTATGTAGTCTCGAGAAGAAAAAATCGTAAAAAAATTATCCGCCGTCTTCTGCCGTCTTTTAGCTACTTGGCATTACGTGTAATGTGCTTTTCAATTGGTAAAAAAAAAAGCGCTTACCAAAGTAACCAAAATTTTTGCTGGCTGTGTGCTTGTGTACTATGTGCATGCGTGTGTGTGAGTGTATGTATTTTCGTCAGTGTGAATGCTAATGAGTATAAATTTTTTTTGGTATATTTCGGAGTTAACTTCATAGTTTTGAAAGTGGTCTAAGTAACATCACAACTTTAGTGTTTAAATGACCGGTTACTTGTAACGGAATGCATATATAAAACATTCTATCGTCATAAACTAATGACAAAATCTTTGACATTTGTTTAATGAAATTCAACGAATAACCGACGCGTTCAGTTAGGTCAATTATCATTTAAGCACAAAAGGTGTGATGTGACTTATACTACTTTCAAAACTATGGGCACACATGTATGTGTAATCGCATGTGGTTCAAAACGCCAGAAAAACTAAGCCACAATTACATTTTAGCTTTGCATAGTTATGTATGTAGTTTTTCAAGAGCTTTATTTAAATTTTTCCAGCCCATTAAAACATTTATTTAATTTATTTATCGCAAAAAAATTGTTTGCACATTGCAATCAATTTAAACCAATTTCGATGCTATAGAAAAGCCTATTTTAGCAATAATAACTTCCGTAAAATTTCTTCTCGCCACATTCTTGTTCATTACTGTACGTACTGGGAGATATATTATTGACTTCCTTGCGATCGCAACGTTCGCCCATGAATCCTTCCGGACATCTGAAATGAAGAATTGGAAAAATATGGTTTCAGTTAGTGAAAATCGTTATCTATGAATATTTTCTATTTAAATTGCGGATATAGATAAATATAGTGCAGTGGCATAGCAAAGTGGTGCAAGGGTTTTGCCATTTCTCAAGATGGAAAAATAATATTAAACCAATTTTCTGTGTGCAATTTCCATAAATGTTCAATTTAAAAAGAAAATATGGAAATTTTTAATTCTACTTCGAATTTCCTTGCACCTTGCCAGTTTCAAACATTTCCATAAGAATCAAAACATACATATTATATCGTCGTAATTCAAACTTATGCAGTTTTACTTTCGATTGAAATGATTGCAAGATTTTTTTCTGAAGGCGAACGTCTATTACACTGGCCAAAAAAATTTTACGGCAGAGCTTTTGAAAGATGATAACCATAGGATTTTTTCCGTAGATTCAGAATCTGTCCTCTAAATTATTCAATTGGCTCCAGTTTTCAAGATATTTGGTATCAAAAGTGTCAAAAAACGCATTTTCAAAATTTTTTGAACTTTTGTTGTACTATAAGAATGCAATTAGGAAGTTTCTGAATAGCATGAAAAGAAAGTTTAAATGTTGCCTCTGTATCCAAAAAAAAAAATTGTTCCGCAAACATTAGTCACAGAAGCCATTTTTTCTTAATAAAAATGTGGCGAATGCTACCTGAAATATCCTTCAATTTTTTTATTACATCCACACCATTTTTTTTTTAAAGTTGTCTTATTGAGATTGATTATAAGCCTTTCAAATGAGTGTAAGGGAGTGTATAACAAAAAGGTACAACATTTCAACGCAAGAGTGATAGAATACAAGATTGCGCCGTTCTGGCCGTTGACATTTGTGGAAGAACGAGTTGAAACTACCAAAACAGTTCATTTTACATCGAAAAACGTGTTTTAATTTTGTTAAATGCGAAAATATTGCATTTTTACCTAATCTATTAGAGAATAGTGAACGGTTTAGTGCAATTGAGGCTGCTGCAGCAAATGTTTTAGTGTACCCCATTCCACCCACTTTCTCGCCACTGCGTCGTTGCGAGGAAGGGAAAAGAGGCTGCATTTTGAGGCACTACCTTGACGGTTGTCGCAATTTAACACACGGCACTTCATTTTATTAGTTTTTAAACAGTATTCAACTCCAAAATCTCTCACGAATTGCAAATTAACACAATTTTAACTGATTTTTCACGTATTATCAAATTTCTCCTTGCCGCTACTTCGTATCCACAGCTGTCAAAATCGGCAAAACCAAAGTAGCGGTACCACTGACGGCGCCACCTTTGTTCGCTACACCGTGATTTCAACGTACTTACCTTTCTCCAATTATTCAGAAATTTTCGGAACATTGGACAGATAAATTGAGATCATAAAAGAGAACTACATAGTACAAAATTCAAATGAATTTTAATAAAAAAATAAAATTGATATTTCTGAAAACAAGTTTTGAAGCCTTATGTTTAAAGAATCTAATTTTTTACTTTTGGAGCTAAAAGGCCAATTTTTCAGTTTTATTTTATACTGCTCCAAAAATTATAATGCACGTCTATATCTTTCTATTGAAGTTAAAAAAATGCCAAAAAACCATTTTTTGACCATTTGAATCACAAATATCTCAAAAACTAGAGCCAATTGAATAATTTGAAGGTCAGATTCTGATTCTACGGAAAAAATTATATAAGAACCAGTGGCCACTGATTGTGCCGCATTCAATTGTTGAAATTTTGTCGGGCTATGTTATCTAGCACGAAGTAAGAATTTTTTGCGTTCTACGGTGAGCCAAGACAGATTAACTGGTTTCAGAACTTTGGATTTGGAATCAGCTCTTGCTCGTACCAATGATTTTGAATCCATCATCTCAATGCTTGCTGACCGAAAAGCCCGGAAAGTTTTTTTCAATTAAATTCACGTGAGTTTTAGATAGTTACTTACATTTTATAATTTTTTAGTTTTTCATTAAAAGTACCAATGTATGCGTGAATAGTGAAATAAATAGATTTACTAAAAAAGGGTTTGATCTAAAGGGCCCGCCAATGAAATCTTCTCTGTGGCCGGAACGGTAGGTTGCTTGCGTTGATTAGATGATTTTTTCAAAAGATATTGACAAATAATGGCGAAAGGTACCAAAAAAACACGTTTTTCGAAAAAATCTCGAAAACGCTTCTTTGAAAAAAAAGAATGGGTATTGTTTTCGTGTTCAGCGACCCAAAATTAGCCTAGAAAACATTTTTTTAGGTTAACGCGATTAGGTCAAAATTTGTCGACTAGTGTTATCAAATTTTCCGGTTGAATTCAGCTTCTGCGCTATAAACTTAGTGGAAATGAAATCCTTAAATGCTTCCCGAATATTAACTCTATATTCTTGAATTAGGACTCTCTGTCTCGCTGACACTTCGTAAAATGACTCTCTCCGTCTCACTCAAACTAGAATTACCTTAAAAGTTACGGCTTCAAGGAAAGTCTTGGGTACACTACAATCGTTTCAAGTAAGTAAGCAAAAGATTTTCAAAACTGAGTTTCTTTACAAAAATCAAAATTGTCCATAATTTAAGAAATAATCAAGCAAGTTTTGATACCATTTTGGTATTCTTATTGAATACGCCAACTTTGAAAGGTACTTGCCAAACTAGTGTATTACTTTCTTTCATTACAGTCAGTTCGAATTGGGCGAAGCATTTTACAAAAATAGAATGTAGTTTCATTTGCTGAAATTCGTTGTTGTTGTTCATAACTTGACTTTTAATAAGTTTATGACATTTTATTAAAATCATGCTACCAGATTCATTAGCAGCAATATTTGTTTCCTTGTAAAAGAAAATACAATTTTATTTTATTTTATTTATTAGTTAAACATTTTAAATAAACTCAACTTGAAGTTAGATACATTTAAATTAAAGTTTATAACTTCGGAATAAGTGTTGCATAGTCGGATGCATCTTCAAATCGGCTATATGCATAATTAGATTTATGTACAGCTACCGTAAAAATTCTAACCTGCCCAATTCACGTTTAGGATAATGGAGGTTTAGCAAATCGTAAATATCACTACAGTCTATTAAACCATTAAGGACGTTGTAAATAAACATTATTGAAAAGTAACTTCTCCTATCAGATAAGCTTTCTAAACCTAACAGTTTACGACTATCCAGATAATCGGGACAACCATTTGGCCAATGAAGTTTCGATAATGCAAACTTAGTGAAAGTTCTTTGCCCTCTTTATATTTTATTTGAATGAGTTTGGTAGTAAGGGTTCCAAATTATACAACAATAGTCCAGGAGACTACGCACCAACGAAATATAAAGCGATTTTAATGTCATTGGATCAGAGAAATCTTCGGAGTTTCGCCGAATAAAGCCAATCATTGAAAATGCTTTAGACACAATATGGCCACATGTTCCACAAAAGTTAATTTCGAATCGAAAATCAGACCCAAGTCCTTCATCTTATTATTTTGTAAGTCTTGTGAAGTTGTGTGAAATCAATTAAAATGTGAAAGAAAAAATCTTGAAATGAAAAACAAGAAATAGTTGCGTGTTTCCAAACTGCCAGAATTCGGTACACCAGTGCAACGGTTCGGAAGTAAAGTTTTTTTTAAAATTGTTCCAGAATCTCAGGTGAGATTATAGACCGTTGCTTCTTTGGAGTAGAAGGACAGTTCAGCAACTTGTGTTCTGCTTAGCAGAAAAAAAACAGCTTAAACTTGCAGTTTAATTTTATGTAGCGTACCTAATGTATTTTGCTTTATTAAAAATACTGTACTGTGGGATCAGTACCACTTTTTCGATTCCCTGAGTTTTTGGATAAAGAGGAATCGCTGTAAATAAATATATATTCAACAACCAACACCAACGAGTAAATATATATCACATAAGATAAAAATTATTGCAAAGTTTTTTTAAATAAAACTTAAGTTTGTAGAAAAATACATAAGTAAATGACAGTTCGGTAAAAATAAAACATATTTTGTAGTTCATTGATTTTTTTTAATCTTATTTAACTTGTAAACGCACAACAAAAAATCCTCTGATGCATTGCTTTATTATTATCAATTTAACAAGGCACCTCAAAATTTGTACAATTTATGAAACTTCAGAAAACTTATTTTTTGTCAAAAAGCTGTTTATTGAAACTACCTTCTTTTTTGTATCATGGGGCGAAGCATTAAATTTAAATTTTTTTTTTGACAAAAAGCGTAATTTTCTTCCAAGCTAGAGCAGTTGTCTATACATTTTAGACGATAATTTACAAAAGCATTACTCAGAATTACATAATAAAAATAAAATTGCGAAAAAGTATAAATTTGTAGTAACGGGAATCAAAAAACCATAACAGGGTGTAGATTTTTTTGAACGCCTATAATTTTAAAAATACACGACATACCTAGATTTTTTTCTATGTTTCTGATAACTGTTATGGCCTGGATTGTCACCCGTTTCCGGCTTTAAGTCGACTTCTGGGACACCCTGTATGTAGGATGTTGATCTTTTTGGTTAACATTTTAAATTTATTTTTATTTGGTTTTTAATACATATTTACATATGTATGAATGTACAAACATGTTCTTGTATAAAAATATACAGTTAATCAGCATGTAATACGCATGCATGAAGTCATATTTACGCACTCATATTACCAAACTGAACCGAACTGCACTCTCATCAACGATATCTATTTTTAGGCGTAGACGCATACATATCAATTAGTTTATCAGTGCATGTCTCGCAGTCTGCAATTTGAGACATCTCTATTCACATTTCGAGTAATTTGAACATTTAACCAATCCACACCACTTCACCGCACTCCATTTCACACCATAGTACATCGCCCTAGCTGGAGGCGACTTTTGGATCGAGAAGTTTTGTTTACACTATAGCCGTCGATTGGTTTGTCTAAATATAAATTGTGCCAACAAACATGAATAGACAAACGGACGAGGAGTTGCTTGGTAAGGGAAGAGTAGTGGGAATGAAGGCGGGATGTTGTGCTACGCTCACACTCAAGTGGTGGTTGTCAGATTGCGGCAGTGTGTAAGAGTCGTCATTGTCGTTGCCCTGCAGGGAAAAGACGAACTAGTGGATTCAATTTGTAGGTCAGTACTAGTTCTTTATTACAAAAAACGGACCGGTCCGGTAGTAACTAGATCCCCACCAGTCCAAAAGCAGCGAAATGTGGTACTTTTACAAAACTATTTGATTTCACTTTTTAAGCTAGGCTAAGAGTGAAAATTTGCTGAGCCCACTTTTTGTAAAAAGTTTTATTTTATTGCAAGAAGCAAGAACAATTAAAAATGCATCGCTTTCTAAAAGATCGAACTATCTGTTTTATTTCAGACCGTTTCTATTCAGTGATACGCAAATTTATGATGTCCAAAATAATCACAGAAAGTGTGATAAGTCCCAAAGAAAGCAACACCTTTTCATTAAAAATCTATATCTAAGGTGAAGAATTTTGGAACTGGTTCGGAACTATCGAAAAAGGGATGCAGCGAAAGGCAATCGACACTTCGTAGGAAATCGCATAGTTAAATTCGCCAGTTGCTACATAGCGTACAAAAGACAATTAACGCGATTTAGAACCAAACCATTTCGACACTAGTGCTCTTCCCTACAGGGTGTGTACGTTAAAATCGGTGTCGTTGCCGTAGTTCATAGTAGCACACACATATAATGGATAAGATGCAACTTGCAACAGGCGTCCACGATCGACTAAGTGACATTGTAAAGTAACGCTGTTATTGTTTTATGCACATTGTGTTATATGTATCGATATTATAATAATCTATTGATTTTCTTGACGAAAAATTTGGAGAGCCAGCGCTGACTGGTGGTCAATGGACATCGCTGAACTAAGGGTCCACTGCCTTCGCTTCAGATGTGTGTACACGAGCCCTATGCACTAGAACCGCAAAAGCTCCCACTATTCACAATGATAGTAATATTCCCTGATGAGTATATGGAAAAAGCAGTAGTTTATATCTATTATATAAATAGGCAATCATGTTTCCTTTACACCCCTTTTACGGCTAAACTATACTTCTAAGGTATAAACAATTACACATCATTAGAAAGGTATTTTGATGATGATGTGCAGACAATTTTTAAAATTTCAAATTATTTAAAATACAGCGAAAAAATCAATTCAAAAGTCACACCAATACCAATGCCATACATGTACATTGTTGGGGCGGAAATGCCTCCTAAATGTATGCTTTAATATTGATAATGAAATGCGAAGCGGCGGTGTAAGAACAATTTAGATTGAAGGAAAATTTGAATATGTAGATGAAGAAAGGAATAAAGGAAAAGATAAAAATAATAATAAAGATTCGTAAAGATAAAGACAAAGAAGAAAGTAAATTCAAATATGTAATATACGCAATGGCAAAGGAGGGGGTGAATATGTACATATGTAAATGCAGAAAAGAATGAAGATAAAGATCAGGATGAAGGTAAAGGTAAAGATAAAGATGAAGATGAAGATAAAAATAAAAATAAAGATAAAGGTAAAGATTAAGATAAAGATAAAAAGATAAATATAAAAATAAACCTAAAGATCAAAATAAAGATAAAAAACGAGACAAAGGTAGGAATAGAAAATGAAATGAAGTGAAATGAAATGAAATAAAATAAAATGAAATAAAATATGTGACCTGGCCTATGAAAAGGTGGCTTATGACCCAAACATGACATGACATGGTTTCGATAGTTTTTGAGACGCTCTTTCACGTGGTGAAAACTAGAAAGTCCTTTCTTTTTTGAGTCATACTGTTCCCGTTCGCGAGATATTAGATTTTGTCATGAAAAAAGTGCAGTTTCCGCACTGTGCCACACGGTCTAATGTACATACATATGTATGTAGATACAAACATTTGTATGGCTACAACTGTTAGGGGAGAGACTTTTCACAGTGCTCCACTTAAGCACTCACCCCAGCATAAAAAACATATATATGTACACACCAGCCTGTATGAGGAGGAGTGCAGTACATTGAGAGTGCTGAAGTGTTTGCGTTTTGAAATTGTTTGGTTAGGGCACATTTTCATGATCTTTAAAATTTCATATTTTTAGTTTCGTTTTAATTTCTATTATTTTTTTGTGTTTGGTGTGTGTAGATCATTTGTGGAAATTTTACAAATTAACAATTAAGAATGTCGGCGCTAGTGTAAAATGAGGGTCGCAAGCAACATTAGTATTTGTTCGTGATTTGGTGGCGGCAGATGAACTCAGCTTTGTTTACGAGCAGCTCATAAACTTGATTTTTGGTTTTCTGATTTTAAGTGCATAAACTACACACATATGCAGATATGTAGATACATTTAAAAATAAATCGCATGCAACAAATCTCAGCATTTCATACTTCGAACTGTCAACTGAAATATGTATGCATGTATCTTTGAAATTCGCCACAGATGTGTCAAACGAACGATGTCGAAAGTAATCAATGAACTGTTGACATTTTTATTCTTTCGTAGTGCCCAAAGCAAGGGAAGAGGAAATGTAGATGAGCAAAGTATTTTACTTATATAGTGGTTTGACAACAAAATTATAAAGCAAAAAAGAAAAACATTAAATACTGTAAAGTATCAAAATATGTAGCGCCATGCGCGAGGGTGTATGAAGGGAAAATTAAACGAAATCACTAGTCGTTTAAAAAATCTTCCCCTACTGCAGTTTGTCCCTAAAAATTGCAGCTCCATGAATGCATCAGTATGCTCGCGCCGGCTCTTTCCTTTTCTGGATATATTCTGCACAAATTGCCAACGCGCGCCACCTCTACTACCTTCCTTCCTTCTGCTTTTCTTTCTTTTTTTTATTTTCGTGCTCCCTCTCACGTAAACGTGTGTGTACAATCGATTGCGTGTGCGCAATGTGAATTATGTCTTTCAGCGCGTCAATTTATTTCCAAATGCGCTACGATCCCTGCAATCTTTGACTTTGTGCGCATCTATATATGTATCTACATATGCATGTATATCTATATATATATATATATACATATATATGTTTATACCATCCCTGTAGGGAAAATCTCTAGTTCTGAACTGGTTCGCTTCTAGTACATTTAGAACCACTACTAGTTCGCGATAAATCTCTTTTGCATGTAAAAAACTGGTGAATTTAACACGGCGATGTCATAGGAAATGGAAATTGCCACCGCTGCATTACCATTTCCACAGTTTAGAACTAGTTCGCTTTGGACCTCTTTTTCTACACTACGAAAAAATTAACATGATTTTTTCTAACAGAGTCTTTTTGGTTTTCCCATGTTAGCGATCTGGAATTATTTTTAAGGGGATGTGTTTTAAATTTGCAATCAAATTTATTTGAGTGATTTTAAGAAATGTTTACATACCTTTGCTGCAGCTGAGTTTACAGAGGTGCTTGTTATTATTTATAACATTCCAGAAGGTCCCAGGCCCGAACGCGTTCAGACGCAAAATGTTAAAATGATAGTAAAAGACTTTGTTTTATGCTTCCTAACTATGAAAAAGAATCT
>JAPVRG010227322.1:557-19062 GCA_029783565.1 Rhagoletis cerasi | reverse complement strand
TAGTCCTATTTTTACCACATGTTTTCATAGGGGGCCCCCTGTCCCGTTCCCCCTGATGGCTGCTACAATACTGAACACTTCTGTCCTCGATCTATTGAGCAGGTCTTAGATCTTCGTCCTACTGTAGTCAAGTCAGAGTTCAGTAGATATCTTACAGGTCTATATATCTGACCAGCCGTGTCCAGACGGCCCAAGGAAATGCAGTGTAATTTTTCTTTGGTTTATTCCAAGAGTGCAACCCAGCGCCACATCGGATTCATGCAAACAGGCTCCCTTCTGCCTTCTCATTGCCTTCGATGTTCCTATGTCCGTGAACCCAGACAAGAGAGACGGTAGTTGACCGAGACGCTGAGCATAATTCCATTTTGCATTCTTTAGCTGCTTGAATTTGATAACCGAAATGCTATTGCCAATAGCGCCGACTGGCTGCCAGTATATACTGTTGCTATATTTTTGTACCCGACTCATTTGCCTAAGATTTTACAGGCTTCTAGGATACTTATAACTTTCGCTTGGGTCCTTTCCCAATCGCAGAGACAGAGCGATACCGAGTTCCTCAGAGTAAACTACCGCTCACACAGGGCATTCCGTTTTGGAGCCGTCGGTGTGTAGAGAGATAGCCCCTCTATCGGTCACTAGGGTGAGGTTAGTTACAAAGTTTTTTTTTGGAGACCAAACCTACTGGAGCTTGACCGATATTCAGAGTCCATATATTAGCAGCTAGACACTCCCCTGGCTAACCACACACCAGAACATGCTTCATTTTATAGTTGTGAATATTTGGGGAGAGGACGAAACAGCTATATAGCCCATCCGACTAATCGAAAAAGCCAAAGTCTAATTCTTTACCCAGACAGACCTCCAAAATTTGCACTCATTACATGGGAGTTTTTTTTTCACCGCCCGGCTATTATCCGCCAGATTTACAGACAGTCATGACATAACCATAATCTATTCGTTATCATAAAGTGGCACTACCGGCAGTGCCCGCAGACGGAAGCCACCCCAGACAGAATGAAGGCCTTTCGTAGACCTCTCGGCTGAAATAAATAAAATATGTGTGGCGCTCACATTTTTACTAAATACTGGGTCGAACTTCTTCTCAAAATTTAGTACCATCGATAAAAGGGCGAAAGTACAATTTTACACTTTTTCCGAATGGTGGGTGATGGTTTTTGAAGGTTTGCTCTTGCCTGCCGAGGATCGACATCTGTTGAAAAAAAAAACATTTTCTATAATTTTTGGATGTTGCGCGGAACAGGAATAGAGCTTGCGTCCTACTGATGGGCAGTACGTATTCATAACCACACTGACAAACTAAAGTTGATGTTTGTTTTTGCTGTTGGCTTAATGAGTTGCCCAAAAAACATTTTAACGCTATTATAAAAACGTATATTTGTTTGCTAATTCATAAATGTTTACATGTGTATACTATACTTAAGCTTGTTTACTTGTTTGCGTAGACAAACATTAGACAGTCCAGCTGGACGATCAAATCAATGGTTTTTCTTTATCAAATTACTAGTCTTAAAAGCCAATAAATCTTAAATGCATGCATGAACGTGGGCAAGTCAGCTAAAGTATTAAATTACAAGACACACCTTCATTACTGGCCGATTGAAAGCAAACAAGATTAGTTAAGAAAGACAAGTTGAACGGTGATTCCTTTCAACTAGCGTTGGATACTTAGCCTGGCAAACCATAGCAGTGGATGACATTGTTTTAATAGCATGAAACTGATTATAGAAGCTACAGAAGCAAGGCAAATATGTATGAAAGTGGAATGTAGCTCATACGCTTTACACCAACCTACAGAATGACTACTACCTGTCATAACGCAATGACTGTACTATGTGCTACAGGAAATGCCTTCCATACGATTTTGCGTCTATTTGCAACGTCAAAACTGGCCACATCAAGCAGGTATTGCTGCACGTAGTTTTTATTTTTTTTTTTTTTCTCCGCAATTATAGCCGCATGCTGGTATTTGTGCAAAATCATTTGCACATTCTTTCTTTCAATAACGCCCACGCGGCTGTTGATTGAACTGAAAGTAGGAATTCAAACGCATACTTCGATTTTACTGTACTGCTGCATTATCATACCACAAATGCGCATATCTTTAGTGAGAAATGGCTTCTTGCAAAGGCCTTCAAGAATTTAAAGGAGGCAAGTGACGAGGAAAACAGGTTAAAGCGCTAACTTGCTTTTAAATCGTTATCAAATATTTGCGAGCTGGATGACATTAACATTTTTGTGCGCAATGTTTGCGGGTATTTGTCGGCTATACGTTTTTGTTTTTTGCTTTTTTCGTACGGTCAATGTGCTTTTGGAAGCGCAGGGTTCATTTGAAGGTTATTCAACGAAAAAAGTGAGTGCTGCTTGCTGCGACTAATGATGCAGCAAGTTTGTATATATTTGCTTGTGCTCAAAGTGTCAGCTGTCTTCGTATACAATTTAGCGGTTAATGGAAGAGTGCGATAACTTATATGTAAGTTCATGAGAATGCTTCATAATGATGGTTCAGCCAATATGCACTATTTTCAATCTTTAGTTGAATTCGTCGTGATCTTGTCACTTTTAATTAAAAATTGATAGCTTTACAGTCTATTCGCATTTCAACACCTGCAATTTCTATCAGCTGATAGTCAATTTTCGCTCTTGTCAGCAAACTTGTCAAAAATACCACATTCAAGATGCGATAAGAAAGAGCAGTTCTGCAGTTGAAGCCCTTATGAGAGAGCTGATTTCTCTGTAGAAATTAGCGTTCTATCATTTTGTTGCGTGAATACGTACAAAATATTAACCAATATGGGCCATTTTCACAGTGGAGAGTTAACTCACATCCGCCAGTTAGCTCGCAATTTCTGTACTTACTGAAAATCTATAATTAATAGCCAAATGTGAGTTAACTCCCGACTGTGAAAATGGCACTATGTGAAAAGTAAAGTTCGGCCGATAAAAACGTGTAGACTGAGCAAAAACGATCAAAATGAGTTTAAGGCGAATTCGATTTATTGCCGTGAACAAAAATAGTTTAAATTGGTGAGATACATATTTATGGTGGCTGGACGTGATAAGAATTATAAAGAACATTTGTCGGATATAAATTTAAGCGACCTTTGTTAGTGAACAGTAAATTTTAAGCAGCCTTAAAACTCGAAGTTCAAAATTCGTAGTAGATACAAATACCAGGCGTATTACCAAGGTATAATACGTAAGGCAAGGTATTACGTAAATATTAAAAAAAACATCAAAATAAGTCAAAATGTCAGACTATGTCTATGTGAGATTTTTTAAAATAAATTATGACAAAATGGTAAATTGTCAAAAAATATGCCAAAAATGTCAAATTATATCAAAATATTATTTTATGCCAAAACATCAAAGTACCTTAAATTATATCAAAATATTCCAAAATGTCATACATTGCATGTCAAAATGCCAAAATATGTCAAAGTGTCAAATCATGTCAAAATGTCAAATTGCATGCAAATGTAAAATTATGGCACTTTCGTCAAAATGTGTCAAATTAAATTTTGTCAAAATGTTAAATTCATATAAGTAGGTATTGTTATTCCTTGCCAAATTATAAAAACTGCATTCGAATTCAATTTAAGTCTGTTCCATTTTCTGTTCAGTATGGATACGAAAAAATTCATGTCAAATAACTAATAACTGCAAACTTTCTAAATCAAGCCAAATTGTGTCGAATTGTGTTCACGTCTACAGTTAGTAGCGCTCACAAATGAACCATCAATTCTTCCACAAAAATTAGCCGTTTGGAAACCTACCACCATACTATAAGATTTTGTACTGCAAAATGTGAAAACAGGGAACGATAGGCCTTTGGTTTTATTTGAAAATACCCACAAAAATCTCTTGAAAATTTGACTTTGTACATATGTATGCACATACATACATATATGGTATTCCAAAGGCTCTAGAGTGTGCTCTCATTATCTTAAAAATTTGATGCCTGACAATTTTTTCATTAACTACCAAGTAAATGGTGATGTGTAAAAAAATTTGGAGCGTTTCCTGCAGAGCTCGTTGTTTTCATGACTTATTATTCATAACGTGTGTTTTTTTTTACGGATATGAGAAGAACATAAAAAACGCAAGGTAAAAATTATCGCATACCAAATAAAGACTTTTACGAGCTTGCTCTGAATAACCCTATTTAACAAAATAATAGCGAAATTTAATGTTATTTCGGGAAAATTCCAAATTCACTACTCTAATAAAAAACAGCAAAAAAAAAAAAGATTTTGAATAATTGTGTTATATGTACAATAGATATGTAGGTATATATATTTATATTGTATGTAAATACAAGTACGCCCGAAAGTGGAACAAACAGCAAAGTGCGAAAACGATGAGACTCACATATTAATGGTATGACCACAAAAACTACTACGTACATATATATGTACATATATTCAATGCAAAAAATCTGTAGTGTATAAGAGGGAATGTGAATGGAAAATTTTGGGAGCATACTTTTATAACTACATACATATGTGCATGTTTGTATTTTGATTTCGATTTGTTTACCAAACATAAACACACACAAAAATGCGCACAACACGCGATTAACCATTAGACATACATATGTACATAATTGAATAATCGCAAAGAATGGAAAAAATGCCAAAAAAGTATCAAAAAAAAGTAGGAAAAAACAAAATCACCAAAAAAAAAGAAAAATTAAATTAAATAAATTGGCAAATTGAAATTAAATATTAACCTCTTTAACCTTGGAACCAATGGAGCATAGATAGATAAGTATTAAGTGCAATACAGTAGAAGCTTGATAATGTGTGCAAAAATGTGAAAAGACACATTAAAATGACTGGTAATAAATTCAAAATTGTCAGTTATGTTCGTTACAAACTCATAAGTACATATAATAGATATGTATGTATAACACCGTGCGACGAAAAAACACGTAATCTTTAGCAAAAAAAAAAAATACAACCGACTTCAATTTACACATACAATTTAGGAGTACAGTTGATTTCTTCATGATCCAATGTTCGGAATTAAAGCAAATTAGTATGAGCACCACCTTTCCAGTAAAAAAAAAAAAATTATCGAAAAAGATGCAGGTGGTCCAAAGTTAACCGTTAACACACTTACATAAAAATAATATTCCGACGAATTGATAACCTCCACCATTTTTGAAGTCGGTTAAAAAAAAAATCTTAAACTACACAAACATATCAATAAGCGCACAAAACTAGGGGCCAAATATATTATAGCACGTTTTTAGTTTTTATCTCTGAGGTCTGGATTTTTTTAAAAGAACTTTGAAATTTCAAGTATATGTTTGATTCAAAAAATTATTAAAAAGCTCAGTGCATTGTAGAAAAAAATATGGTTATCAAAAAAAAGCAAAAAAAAAATTTTTTTTTTGATGCAAGAGCACAAAAAGGTATAGAAAATGTCCGTTTTCTGCGTGTAAAATTGACTGCCGCACATTGTACGTATGGCGTCTTCTTTTCTACAATAAATGTTGCCTTATCATTACCCTGTCCTTAATATTTGTGCGTTGAGAAAACGGCATTAGTTACTTGAGCTACTCGAAAGTTATCCACTGACTTTGAAGAGGGCTGTTAGATACGAGGATATTTGAGATACCAATGTATGTCAATATCGTTAAATAAGATGCGATGAAACATCGACATTTCTGCATAAGTAAATATGTACATACATAGTGCAGGGAAAATGAATGAGTACGAATGACGTAAATGATAGCTTGAATCACTACTGTTCACTGGATCAGTTGTACGACAGCAGTAATTTTTATATCCTCATACTACATTTAATTGTAAGCACATGCACATACATACATACATACATACATACATACAAATGTACATGTAGATGTGTTATTTTTAATAGCATTGGTTTATATTTAGGAGACTCGTACATATTAGGTTTCTTTAGGCCTAAATTTATCGTCATAATGATTTGCTATACAAGCACGAAAATATATATTCTAAATTGACTTCCTTGACCTGCGTAACGAACCATTGCTTTTGCTGCCAAACATAATTTTTTTTTTGGCAGTATATGCATATGTACGTCCATTCTATCAAATTGAGTTATTAGTTTCACTACAATTATTTGAAACTTAAACAAATTAATTGATTTCAAACAAAGAGTCATCCGAAATCAAAGTTCCTCATGCGAAATTGGTTTTACAAAAAGCAAATAGTTGTCAAATTGAGCAATTTGGTTAATAAAATTGGGGGTAATTAGATCAACACAATTTACTGGTGACAAAATGGAAATTTTCGATTTCGGAATAATTTTATAAATGTTTCACTTACTTCGACACCGAATTGGTTAGCGAAAAGGAAAAAACTTAGGCAACTAATGCTGGATTTCCACTGGGCATTAAATGACAAAAATTTTAATGACAAAGTTGGGCACCAAAAATGCCTATGGTATAACTTTTATAAGAAAAAAAAAACCTCAGATTTATTTACACCATGACATTTTTTAAATTACACACATTTTTGTAATTTCAATGCCTGGTGGAAATTCGACGTTATAGTTAACCCTATCAAGGTTACAGAGCAAAAGTGAAGAACAGAGCAGGCAACAAAAAGGGTTTGTAATAGAGAACTGTGTTGGAGTTCCGTGGCAACTCTGTGCAACCACCGTTTAGTGAAATGGATGGACAAATACGCCATAGTCGCCACAAATGACCCATCGACCAAACGAGATGGCTGCGAGGACTCAAGGTCAATATGGTCGAGATTAACACACAAAAGAATTGAAAAAAAAAAAAATGTGGTAAAGGTTTATACCAGGGACCGTAACGGTCGATCTTTATAATAAAAATCATAAAGCAAAAGTTAAAATTGATTCTATTTTTTCGATCAAAACATCATCGTTATTTTATGATTTTTATTTTTTCGATCAAAACATAATCGTTATTTTTGATTTTTAAAACGATTTAAACGATTTAACGATTATTTTTTGATCGATTATTTTCGGTCTCTGGTTTATACTGTCGCCATCATATAATTTAATCATGACGAATGCATATCAACAAGTTGGGACTGTTCGAGGATCGTAATAAAATTTGCAACACTGTTGCAAGTGCCCAGCTGATAAAACGTTGCTAGAAATTCACACCGAACGTGATACTTTAATAATTCGCGCAACATTGCGGTTGTGATTGCAACTCGAACGAGCCCGTTCTTTCTGAAGAAGCTGCGGTGATCAAGACAACGATGAATCAATTCAGCATTTCCTATGTCGATATCCAAGCTTGCGGTCGAAGTAACTCAAGCAACAATGGTCTAAGCTCTTGATAGAGTCTTAGTTTTTCTGCATAAGCCTGTCATAAATAGCAGAGGTGGTACTATCAGAACTTCGCCGTATAATCTGGTATCGAAAGTGGTTTAGCCAACTTTGACTTTTTATGGAATCCTGATTGGAGGAATGCGCTTCCTCCCAGCACTGGTACAGGGTACTCGCAATATCGAAGGCAAAGCCTAAAGACACCGACCGATGCAGAGTCAGAGATCGGAGGTAAAATGGCGAAAGATCTAAGCAAACCACAGCAGAGCGTTGACTTTCAAGGTCAGCTAGGCTTAAGAGTAATGGCCACACATAGAAATTGGTCGGATTAAACGAAGGCCTACATGCCCTGTGAGAGACTCTGTGCGACAATTTCTGGCCATGACTGGTTCATAAAAGCGCGCTTACTCATGGGCGTAAAAAAGGAGAACGAGTAGAAGAGTATGCTGACTAACATCTAGCAAAATGCAAATACATATTTCATTTCATTTCTTCTTCTTCGGTGTTGTCTCTAATATCCGCTATTCAAAAATAAGTATAAGTAGTTCAACATCAAATATTTAATTTTTATCCATTTTTTCTATTCCATCGGAAGTTGTTAACGGATATAATCACCGCAAAGTCATCTTTGTCATAAAATAGCTCAGATATGGTGAGACTTATGTAATAGAGTAATGTATATGCACAGACACCTCTTTAGACAGCTTGTGCCATTCGAGATGCTATCTACCTACAAATCATATGATTTACATTACTTGTGATTAGAGTTCAATCCACTGGACTTTTCATGGCGCGGTGCGTAAAAATAAATACTAGTTTGAATAATTGAAGACCAGAAGCGAGATATGGTCGCGTATACATACATACATTTATACATTTTTACATATGCTATATATAGTATGTATGTATGTATGTATGTACCTGCATATACATTTTTACGCCTGATGATGAAAGACACTGTGCAACTGCGAGTGGGTTGTGTGCGCCAAATCGAAAGAGAAAAAAAAGAAATAATGAAGTCTTGTTTATGAATAGAAGCGTGAATTATTTTCTATTTGTATGCAAACATATCAATAATACACCAACACTACATTGCGGTCGTTAGCACAGACACATATTACGTCTTAAAAAATTTTCCATGAGTAGCATTGGTAAGGCTGCAAGCCAAAAAGCTAAGCTGAAGTAGAGAAAAAAATAAAAATAAAAAAGCGAAAAGAATAATTTCAATGCAAAAAAAACTAGGCAAATGTACGTGGTGGACCTACTAGCTACGACGACGACGACGACGTGTAAAGTAAGTTAGCTGCGGGAGCCGCGCCAAGACCCAACAGTTAGTGTCCAAAGTGCAAGCTGGAGCGCGAAACGCACTTGTGTGCATATGGACTGTGTTTGTCTGCTTGTTTGTGCAAATTGCCGTAAATATGTAGGTAATCTTTATGTGCAGTAGTATTTCAACTTCGCTGATTGTAATGGCGCTATAAACGTGCAATTACAAATTTCGATTTCTACTAGTTATTCAGTAGTATGTAAATATGTACGTATGTACATATATATTAGTATTCTATGGCCTGTGCCAAATGTGGGCTTGGCAGCGCACTTAACTGCTTGCTATTTTTTTTTTATCTGGCATTCATAGTTAGTCTCGCCCCCTCCCCCAATAACTGTCATAAGAAATCTATTTATAACGCTTTTAATGGCTATAAACATAATTACACTGTGTAGCAAGAGTTGAGGAAGTGGAGTAATTTTTTGGCCTTATTACTTGTTTACTTAGGCTAATAAAAAATTTGGACACAAACGAAAATAATTGACGGGAATTCATACTTCCAAGGTTTTGGACATTTTTACTGTGAATTGGACTAAAAGTGGACATTCTTTTGACCTATATGTACGTACATTAGGACAGTTATATATATTTTTATTCACATTTTAGCTTCTTTTTAACTTTTTTAAGTTTGTCTTGACATTTTTATTTGAAATTTATTTTTTAAATATTTGAATAAAAAATGCTAATTAAAGTTTAGTGTAAACAATGCAGTGCAAAATTTTAAGTTATATAAATAGGGTTGCCAACAACTTTTTACTTAAATTTTTTTGCTGTTTTTGACTTAGTTTCTCATGATGAGGGTTGCCAGTGCTAGTATTTTTTTATTTCATGAAATAATTAAAAAAAAATTTTTTAAATATAATTTTAGTTTGCCATGAACACGGTTACCCTATTCTTTGTTAAAAATAATTAATTTTAAAATTTTTAACAAAAGTTTTGCCAACTTTGCGTTTAAATTTAATGAATATGGTCACCTGAAATGCAAAAAGCCGTAATTAACGTCCTCATCTTAAACTCAAAATGTCTCACTACTAAAAAAATACAAAATAAACCTTTTGATAGATATGAGTCGTTTCATCGAATTGCAACACCACTCATTGTTTTATGCAAAAAAAAAAATACTAAAATAAAAGTAAGCTACTTAGCTGCAAGCAAAGACTTGCCATCGCCAGTTTTTGTTAATTTTCCCTCCAAATATCAATGAAGAACAGGGCTGCCATCAGTACTTTAGTTTTAAATCAATTAAAAACCCACTAAACTATTTTAGGTTTAAAAAAGCGACAGAAAGTTCATTTAAACAAATATTTTTTTACACAGTTGCAACATTAGTATTATTTCAACATCATAAAATGTGCAAATTTTTTTAATTTGCTTCTAATTTTTCTTAAGTAGCTCTTAAAAGTTTTTGCTTAAATAAAAATTTTTGGCAGAGTTGCCATGTCTATAGTAAATTTTTCTGTAAAAAGCTATGCATAAATTTTTGAATACAATTTTTTTTACTTTATTTTTATTTTAAACTTCAAAACTTTATTAAAATTATACGGGTAACAGAGTTTCAATTTTTTTTTTAGTTTAAGAAACACAATTGGCCACATTTATTTAAATACATTTTATTTAACTTAATGAGGTAGCCATTAAACTTTTAATTTTTCATTCAAAAATTTCTATAGCACTTTTTTTTCTATAAAAAAAGAAATAGGGTTGCTATGTGTACATAATTTGTTACTGCAAAAAAAAATGTAACAAAAAATTTATTCGTAAATGTGTTTCACACTTTTTGATTTTTAATTCCTTCGCTAAAATTTTAGCACAGTTGCCAAATATATTTTAAGTTCAACTGTCCAAAAAAATTACTTTTAAAATAATTAGCTGCTGGGCAGAGTGGTCTCATTTTTATAAAATTTTTTTTTTTTGCATAAAAAAATGGTAATTTGAGATAAGGGTTCCAAATACTCAAAAACATAAAAAATTATGATTTTTAAAGCATTTAATTGAAAAAAAAGGTAAAAAGCAATTTTCATCCCCAGACAGTGGTTATGCGGCAGTTTCCGGTGAAAAGTTAGCCTGAAACCCAGAATTCTAAAGGGACAGATTTAGAATTTGCCGAAGTAAAAAATTTAGAAAATAATAGCTATACTCTTGAGCGGGAAAAAGCCGCAAAGTATTCGAAAGGATTAAAACTCTGAGTGAAACATACAACTGTGTAGGAAAAAACTCTTGAGTTACTAGTTTTTTTTAAAGGGTCACTAAAATGTATTTTTCTCATGCAATTTTTAAAACAAAAATTTGAGCTCCATGAAAATGAAAAGGTTCCTAAGAATTTAATTCTTTTTTCGATTCACTACTTTTCATTGGTGGTTGATTTTGGTCTTCGGAATAAGCGATTTGGAGGCGGTAAAAGATGTAGACACAAAAAAAAAGCTGAAGAAAAATGTATAGCTTGCACGGACAGTTGAAAAATCTTGCTTTTCGAGAATATATATATTTTTTTAAGTCAATATTATTGTTCGATTTCGCTTTATAAGCCTAACCTGGTCTTACTTAGTATAAATCTATCATTACATTTTTTTTGCATACCGCTTTGTTCGAGCCATATCTCTCGCCGTTGACAGCTGCCTCCAGCAGGTGTGCGCTCTCCTCCTTTCCGTCCACCTTAGCGGGCGCATTATCTGTAGATACCGTTGGCATGTTGCTAGCGATTAGATGCTCAACTCTTTATGAAATTTCCTTTTCCACGAGCACACAGAATTATTTAATACTTTTCAGGTATGTAGTAGAAGATATGTAGGCAAAATGAGAATCTCTTTGTGTGAATTAAAGTTATGTAAATGCGTTGTTTATATTTCTTTTTTATTGAATATTTATAAATTTGAGTTGTGGAATGCAACACAATACTTTTCTTTAATTTCTCTTTCAGGTAGTGGAATGTTTTTCAAAAATTATTTACTGGCAGTTCTTGCTATTTAAATGGTGAGTCTTCGCTCTTTGTAGTATGTCTTTTCGCGCTCTTGTTTTCACAAGTGTCTTGAAAGTGTTACTTTAGCGTAGCTTTTTTCTATTTTCTGTTTTATTTTATTTTTTTTTATTTTTTTATTTGTTTAGTTCCACTTTGCTTGCACTTCACTTGTATGCCCTTCGCATGTTATTGTCAATGCCGTCCTAAGTAGTTGTATAATTTTGGCCAAACACACACAGCAAAGCTCAGCTCAAGTAATGCACTTCTGCTGCGGCTGATTGACGTTTTTCGTCTAACTGTTAAATGCGCGGCTTCATCCACCAATTGGACTTTGTGTTTTCCGCCACTACGATGCTTAATGTTTTGCTGCTCGGTTATCTATTTTCGGCTTCGATTTACTTTCGAGCGCGCTTTTTCACTATAGATATGTTAATGTTTTACGAGCGTTGCGCCTGTTCTCACGTTATTTGGTTTTCACGAATCCTTTATCCTTAACACCCACACTTTGGCAATGAATAATTTTGACGCATGCTCTGTAGTATCCTGACATTGACGTTGTATCCTATAGATGTATTTTATTTTTATTTTTTGTTTTTGTGTTGCTTTTGTTATTGCTTTTTGTCCTTGCTGTTGATATGTATTTCCTTACATACAATAGATACTTTTGTGTACTACGTAGTAGCTGATAACTTTACCGGGTTTTGATGTTTTTTGTTTTTTTTTTTTCGAAATCAAATTTATCGCGCAATTTTATAGTTTCGAGTTTTTTTACAGTAGTTTAGATTTTGCTACTTTTTCTACTACTTTTTTCTACTACTTTTTCTACTACCTTTTTTAATCCTTTGTTCTACAGTTTTTTTTGTATTTTAAACAAATTGAAAGCTTTAATCACATCGAGTTCACTTAAGCTATTGCTTTAAAAAATACTTAGCAGCGCCTCGAGATCCTTAACTGACTAGTTGTTGTTGTAGCTGCTGCAATTGTCTTTTTTGCGTCTGTAACTTATCCGGCGTTCTTATGTATTGCTCAAGGTGTTGCTTAACAGTGTATCCTTTTGATATGTTATTTGAAACCGCCTTCGATTGACTTCCTGCTCCGCTTTTGATTTCCTCTATACACACACAATTATCGAACGGAACACTTTTGTTTTTATTTCCGCTTTTTCTATTGTGATTTTTATATATTTACATATGTGCTTGTATCCAGATATGTTTATTTACTTCGAGTTTATTGAGTACATATACTTTGTTATTTACGGTTAATTTTTAACTAGTATTTACTGCCACTTTGCGTTTTTTCTTATTCCAGTTAAGCGCGCGTTAAATTGAAAAATCGTATGTTTCTTCTGCACGACGCGAATGCTTACAAGTAAATGCTACAAAATGCGCCTCTCGCATGAAATATAAAAACTTTTGTGTCTGCCTTTCTGCCTTTCATCGATGGTAGCGCGCTGCGGGCTGATTGGGGTGGCAGTGGCGTGGTGCGCGGCATATGGTTGTACGTACGCATACAGCTACCCGATATGGTGGTATTGGTGTCGAAGCTTCTGGCGGCTAGCTGGTGTTTTGTGGTGTAGCTTCTGTTCCGGCTATCGTCGTTGTTACTCGCCCGCTCGCCTGCGAGCTCATGTTGTGCGTCAGTACATATGTAAATCGCGTGCGCCTGATGTTACGCTCCCAAGCATGTGAGCGCGCTTCTGTGACGTCCACGCCCTCTCCAATGTCTTCGCATAACTTTTATGTATATATATGTAAAATTATATATACCAGTCGCACACACCTCCTCATTTTCATCGTCGAAAGCAGCAGCTGCAAAAGCTTAAGCTTTTGTTGAACATAGTTTATTTTTTGGTGTTGTTTTTTTTTTTGACAACTGCTCAGTCGGCAAACATGTCATTCACCACGTCCATAGTAGAGGTAATAAACGAAAAAGGGGCCGGTGTGGCGGCTAAGCGCAGCTGAGGCTGTGCTGAAGGCAGTAGAGGACAGTGTTGCCACTTGTAAATATTTTTAGGTACCAAATAAATCGTTTTCAAACTACCAACAAATTGTTCATCATTATAGCTATCCTACAGCTTAGCGATTTGAGTCGACTTTGCTCCTCCACATTTCAATAATTTAGCGATGTGATATGCAATACTTAGCAAATAAATTTTAGTGCTCAGTTTGGTTGTATTCTCAAAAAAATTTTGACTACCAAGAGCTTCATCAAACCAATCAAACTACCAAAGGAAAATGAAACCACCAATTTTGGTCCAATTGGACGGCAACGCTGTTAGTGGCCACAAATAATGACGTCAAGAGGCAGCAGGCAGCTGTGGGCGAGATTCGAGAGAGCAGTGTGGGCTGTATAGGCCGCATAGGCTGCAAAGTCTATATAACCGATAACAAGCATCAGATCTGACTATGATTCAACGGATGAAAACAATGCGGGATAAATATTTATTTTTGTTTATTTTTTTAGTATATTTACGTTAAAGTTCTGCTATGGAATGAGCTTAGTCACGCTCTCAGTAAATTTCCTCAGCAAAAGGTAGGCAAATTCCATGTGCTCGCACCGCTCACCGCTGCTCTCAGCATAATCAATAATAGTACGTGCCCCTCTTTCTGCTAGCAGCTTTCGTGTTTTTTTCTTTTCTTTTTTTGTTGTTGTTTGGATTTTTCTTGCTACTGTTTTCATTGTTGTATATGAAATGGAAAGCGCAGACACGTCATAATGAAGGTATTTGTTGTGAAATAATCAAATACCTGCCGCCTACTTTATGCTACTTAAAGGCCTACGACGAATTCAAAATGCTCAGCGAACATTAAGCCGATTAAGCTTGCTTGAACTGATAAATCACTCGAAGCAGTTATGGCAACAATGATTCAAAGAGCCTACTTATGGATAGTCTACTCATGAAGAAGCAGTTGTTCCAAAAAATTCGCTTACGGCGGATATGAACAAAGGACATTACTCGAAGACCTTTCAGTAGGTGATTCGAGAGATAAAATTCTGGGTAGACTCCGCAAGAAGTAGCGACCGCTACTAAGGAAAGGCAGCTCCGAAAAAATTGCCTATGAAGGGTATCGACGAAAAATTGCATAAAAGTGGACCTCAAATGTCCTCCAAAATATAGGTACATACATATACTGAGGGATTAGAGGTTCTACCTTTTGAATTTTGATAGATTAATAATACTTAAGTTCACACTGAACACCTTAGACATTGTTATTGTAACGCAACGTGTTAGAGATATGCGAAGCGAATGGTGTATGGACGCGATGACGCAGATTCTACAAATTTCATAAGAAAAACAAATTTTTTGTACTAAGAAATTTGGTAGATAATAAAATAAACAGATAAGAAAAATTAATTATATATGTATCATTGAACAAGAATGACATGGCATGTACTTTAAGCCGTATCACTATACAGGGTTACCGGAATAGGGTTACCGACACGATGTTTAAAACTTAATCGTTTTCGAGACATTCGATTTTGAAGATTAATTTTAAAAATATTTTTTTGTTTGCTTGTACGTACACTTTTACGTACTTTTTAAAAGTTAATTCAAGGGCCCGATTTTTTTTCCTTTTTTTATTTAAAGGGTATGTCAATTAATAAAAGTCATCAAAAAAAATTTCAACCCAGCCCTAACAGTTAAAAATGGCTGCTTGATAAAGTTAAGAACTTACGATTTTCCACTAAGTGTTTCCTAAACATCATTAAAAAAAATGTTTATGGAAACAATTCTGCAAATTATTTTAAAACTAGTATGTCTTTTTAGCTATCCAAAAAGTTATAGTACTTAAATTAAGGAAGTAACGCGTAGGCGGATTGTGTGCTCAACTAGTGGAGGGTAAAATTTCATAATAAAAAAAATTTTAGAAATACGTGGGTGGCTAAAACAAAAAACTTAAAAATTTAAACTTTTTTTTATTAAAATTCGTTCTCGATATTCCTCCCTATTCCTAATACAAATTCTCATGCTTTTACTTAAATTACTTTTTTTATTTTCGTTTTGGATATATCATTTCATATATCCAAAAGACACAGAAATTACTTAAATAATGTCTTTAAGTATATGTGACGACTTTCCCGGTAACCCTGTGTATGAAAGAAAAGGAGTTAAGTGTGTTTCAGTTTTATTTGAACCTAATTTTTGTTGTTGGTGTTTCCGACAGGGTAGGAGTATGTTGTAATGTGGAACGATTTTCCGTCATCCCTTGTCAATTTTGGTTTGGAGACAAACCGGTTTCGGCGTTGTGCCATCTTCAGTATCATTTTTCGTTATTTGAACCCTTGCGCGAGAAAAAAATGTTGAGTGCAAACATTTTTTTCGTCACCCTGTAAAAACAGCTAAATCCGTTTTTTTCTACAACTTTTTTATTTGAGGACCGATTTCTATACATGATTCACCGTTGTGAAGGTGTTAAAAAAGCCTAAAGTTTTATTTATAGAACCATTATCATATCTCATAAGCTTTGCAAGTATTTTTAAGCTTCCTACCATTGAATACAGGGTGCCGTTTTCAGAAAAATTGGTATAAATTTTTTATTTGACATGATAGTATGCTATTTGGGCTTTTTTATTTCCTTTACAATGGTATACCGAAGCTAGAAATCGGATTAGGAAGTTATAGAAAAACACCGAAATAAAATTTTTAAAGGGGCCGAAAAAAGAAATTTTTAAACCCAAAATTTGTGCTTGGCATATGTGTGCAAATAAAACTGACACACAATAAACTTTTTTTAGTGATACGCCCTAATGTACTTTATGAAAAAGAAAACCGAAGTAAGCAATAAAATTGTAAACCGAAACAGGTGACAAAATTGTAAAAAATTTGGAATTTATGCTTTGGCTACGCAAAGATTTCATTTGATACTTATTACTCATACAAATGTGTATGTAGGTATGCATAAATATCCTCAATAAGTATGACACATTACATAAATATTTGAATACATATAAGAAAATACGACAACCATTTTCATTCCACTGCTTCAAGCGACCTTAAGCGCATAAAACACTTAATCGCCCTTTTAAGTAAAGAAAATTTACTCTGTTCTATGTCAAGGTGTCTTGAATGTCAAATCATTTACATACATACATAAATTTATTTCCTTATATATATATATATATATGCAAAGGGTGCACTCAATTGCATATTGCGTCGTAAAAATTGCATAATCGCATTACACGTACATACATATGTATGTAGCAGGTGTGTAAATTAGGGTGGCTCATTTATTTATGCAAATATTACTGAGAACAGAAGTTAAACGCAAAATGAGGCTTAAAGCGTATACTTAGGGTGAGTTTACATAGACGTGTTTAGTCAGTAGCTATAACTTCAAGTCAATTTTCTTTATACTTCCACCCTTCGACTATAGAAAAAATTTATAAAATAGTTTTTTTATCTCCTCACTCGTAGCCTATGTGAAAGCAAAAATTTGTGACTTTCTTCAACTCTTTATTCCATATGTGAATGCAGAGTAATAGGGCGTTTCAGCGTCGCCCAAATTGCGCGATTTCAACGCTTAATTTCAATTTGAAATTATTGCTGTTTACACGACCATCTCAGTTCCAAATTCAGGTTGTTCATTTCTTTGTTTTTGTTTTGCTTTTTCTTCTATTTGCTCATTTATCATTCACAATAAGTAATTTTCAGAATTATATTCGCGAAGCTTGTGGCAGTTTCGTATCAATTTCACTAGAGTTGAGATTCATACGCAATTTCAGGGTACAGGTTTTTGCCCAAATTGAGAATCGTATCGCAATTTCAGCTGAAATTGAGAATAGTATTGAAATTGTGCAATTGAGACGACGTGGAAACTCCCTATAAGGCATATATTTTTAATATTTTTCACCCTTTAAAATGGCTTTCGTTTTAGACTAATTTTAAACTCTTTCGTGTTTAAAAAAAAAGGAAAAATAAAAAACTTATTTCGAATATAAGTTTTACATACATTATTTTTTTTTGTTTTTAAGTCACACCGCGCTTTGTTTGACCATTCAGTGTGTGTGGATTTTGGAGTAAAGACACCTCAGCCCTCGATCAAAACTGTAGCTTATCTGATTGCTCATATTAAGGCATTGTCAACCCATCGAAAGCTTGCCAAGTATTAACATATCAAGAAATAGTAAAAGCTATATGAATGAACAAACGACTCGCCCTAACATAGAAATTGCAGCGCAGAAGTATCTGTCAACTGTTATTAAATCACTAAACCTCAAATTTTATATCGGATAACCTGAAATAAATATGAGCATGTAAGTCTCGAATGATCGACGAGTTTTCTTATACATATGTAGCACATAATATTCCTTATAAGCGCAAGTATGATAGATAAGATAAAATAAAAAATATAACAAAATTACAAAATTACAAAATTAGAAAATTTAAGATACAAAGGCTTTCAAAGCTTTCTGTCTAGAAATACATACATATACAGGGTGTCCAAGAAGTACCACGACAAACTTGAGGAGAATGTAGGTGGGAGGTGAGCTCCCTGATTAGCAAAAAATTTTCAGGTAAAAGAGTCACCGTTTTTGAAATTTGTATTTTTTTTAGTAAATTTGCATGTAAGTTAAAAAAAATTATTAAGTGTAGAAAATTCATGAAATGGCCCGTATTTTTTATAGATTAAAAAAATATTAATATTTCAATAACGAAACTTTTACTAAATTTTTTGCTTATCAGGGAACTCAACCGCCACCTACCTTCTCCTTAAATTTGGTGTGGTACTTCTTTAACACCCTGTATAAGCACTTGTTTGTAAACATTGGTACAAAAATGCGATCTTCTGCTTACTCCAAAAATCAATCAAACGCTCTCAGTAAACAATTATCTTGTGATCGATGAATACATATATATGTACATATAAATAGCTGATTTTACTGGGAGAAAGCGTTATATA
>JAPVRG010227281.1:1236-12274 GCA_029783565.1 Rhagoletis cerasi | reverse complement strand
TTTGTAAGGCCACTCTACTGTACAACTGTAAGAAGACAGTTTTTACATCAGATTTTTTAAACCTCAACCCCTACGTCGATACCACTATAGTCGAAGATGCAGCATATAAATTTAAATACCCAAAGTCGATACTAATATAGTCGCAGGCATCACAAATAAATTTTTGTCCCGACTGAATACGGTTAATGTAATCTGAAATTTTACCCCTGTGTGACACGCCTCAACCGTCTTCAATCGTGTCCAAAATTTATATGTGGTATCTTCCACTATAGTAGTATCGATTTTGGGTATTGGATAAAAAAAAATTATTTTAAACTTTTTGAGTCTTCATATGGTAATTTGAAATTTGACCCCTGTGCGACACTGAAAAAACATTCTTTTGATTTTTTAAGAACCACCCTAATGTAAAACGATATGTACTTAATGTGTATATGTATCAGTGTATGACAAGCAAAATATTTCATACCTGCAACAGTTGATAAACCGCGAATAATAATTCGCACCCACGCACAGCAGTGAAGGAAAGTGGAGGCTGATGAAGTGGTTGGCGCCCACTCCAAGCAAATTATATTGCATTAATAAAAGTGTACATATGTACATATTAGACTAAAGCTTCAAATACACTTGCGGTCACTGAAATAGTATACATATACGAATTTATCTGTAGAGATTCGACAAAAGAACTTATCTCGACACCGGGAGAAATTATCGCAGTCACAAACACGATCTCTAGCATCTGCGGATACACACCATTTGGGCCTAACTTAAAGTCGTCAACAAAGGCAAGAGAAAATCTCACTGACTTCTCAGTCATCCCCTGTGATGCTATGTACCAGTTTAGTCTGCTTGCTCTACCCATCTTGTTATCCACCTCCATATATTTATCTGCGTCAGGAGTTAACCTGCTTCCAGGAAAATGTATTCCCAAGAGAGTGTTTTACATGTTCTGTAGCGAAGTGGCATAAGATCCATCACATTTTCTAGTAGAACTAAACCTGATGGTTAGGTCATCTTATTGTAGTACCTTACATAGCTTGGAAAACTATTTTATGTTGTCAGTATCACTGCAGGAGTCTCTGAAAGAGCTTAATTTTAAGAGGTTAAACCTTTAATTACTTTTTATCTTTTTCTCCTTACTTATCCTGGATTCCGAAATGACTCCGGAATATGTGTGGGTGAATGTGGTTCGAAGAATTTCCAACGAGCCTATAGCTACGCCAACCACGAGAAAAGAGCCTCCCCCATTGCTAGAAGTCGTCCTCCTCTGGTGTGCGGGTTAATAGGCCATTGGCTCGATTACAATCCCACGCTCTGTATATTGCTACGAAGCAAAACATCGCTTGGTTTTCGAGGTGGGGTCCGTATTCAAGCAGAGACACTCACCATCCTACTACTGGTTTCATCTTTTAGGACGTATTTGCAGTTTTCACAAGCCGCCATCTCTGCTGACGTTTTTATCACCCAATCTCTAATTAAAAACTAATTTGAGCATTGCATCTTAACCATACCATCCTCCACGTGCATCCCCTCGAATTTCGGGTCGTATTTCGACTCGTCAATGGCCTTCTATTGGTAGCTGTCGATAAAGTATATTTTTCCTTTGGACAACGAACCTTCTCTCTCTCCCGAAATGTATGCCAGCTGTCATAGCCCCTGCAGCTACTCTTGCAAATTAAGGAGTTGAATTTAATTCGACGTCCGGTGTCCTTTAATAAACACATTAGCGTGATCAGATTCCGATCCTTAGGCCTTCATCTTCTTTACCTTGCGACTCTTGCCTTCCGCTCGCTTAGACTCCTGGTTGCCAACGGAAGAGAGTTCCAGAAGAGTTCCTGTTACGCTTCCCCGTTACCATTTCGCATTCCGAGTCAGAGGCCAAAGGATGTTGAATACTCGTCTTGGCCAAAGCGGCTTACATCTCCTTCTGCCTCCTTCTCCTCAGCTGATTTCCGATCACCTTTTCGACCATTTGAGGATCACCAATACAGGACTTTTACGTACCGGTACTCTCCTGGTTTGAACCAGGTTTAACCGCTGTTGTTTCAATCTTTGAGTGTAGTGCCCGCCTTGAAGAAGAAGAAGAAGAAGAAGAAGAAGAAGAAGAAGAAGAAGAAGAAGAAGAAGAAGAAGAAGGAGAAAACAATCTAGCATATTCTCATATTTCGCGACCTTGGCCCGTTCAGGCTCTTTTGACAATGATGCGCCCTCCACCTATTAAAAAGTAGGCTCTCTATTGACAAAGTCAATGTGTACCCGCCATTTACCAGTAACGTACTTCTACCGAAACCCTGGGTGCCAGTCTCAGTCATAGATGACCGTGAGCTTTGGACCTGCGTTTGAGCTTTCGGATTTCTACAGCGTATTTCAAGCAGATGTGGTCGCTATTAATTGATTAGAGGATGAGGAGATGGAATCATCTCAAGACTAAACTTTGAACATCTCGGCTCGCAATACATCAACACTTTCGACGAATTCGCCTTAGTGGTTAACATTAATTTTGAGCGCCCAGTGCTTTTCTAACGACCTCGTATGGTCTGCCTACGGTTATCGCTCTAGGAAAAGTACCCCAATAGGCGATGCAAGAAGCTTCAAAGTGGGTCTCTCACGAGGCTGCCAACTATCCCTAACAAAGCTGTTAAAGATTAGTTAGAACTAATCAAGGTCCGATTACACCCCATGAAGACTAAATCAGGGCTATTCTGATGAGACCACAGTTGGAAGCTTCATAGAAACCAGGCTTGCCAAGCTTTCTTAAACTTTTAAAATATTTCATATTAATCTCGCTAATGAAATAAAAGCTCTTCCTGCCCATACTGCTTAAGATCAGCCACGAGCAAAACTTTACCCGTGGGAAAAGGTTTCAGAGCTTTCTATAGAATTAATATGAGCGCTCATAGAGTATAAGCTTTCTCTGATTGTCGCTGCTTTAGACCAGCGATGGACAGAGAAAGCTTTTACTATACAAGCGTCAATAGAAAATGTATAGAAAGCTCAAAGAAACTCTTAACGCGGGAAGTTGATTGCCCACCGTCGATTTAAAAGCTTATCGCACGGGGTATGATTAGGGCGTGGTCGTACGGAGGTTCGAGCTTTGCCATGTTACCTTAAAATTAAACATCGGAGTGCAGTCAGAACTCTATGAGAATTTCATTAGCCCAAGCTTGCTTCTCAGTTGGTAGCCCCGTCTATGGGCGCGTGCCGCGTAAAAGTTCTCTCTGCCCATCGTTGCTCAAAGGGGTCAAAAAAAATTCTAACGTCAATAAGAGAATGACTCACAGTGTTTTAAAATTAACATAACTAATCATCTGTACAAGTTGCGACCGGTCCTCAAATTCTCTCTAAGCTAAGCGATTTAATTTCATAATAATAGAGGAAATCACTCTTCAGCTGAATAAATGAACTTTATGTACCCAAGTTATTATTAAACCGAAACTAAAAATATTAGAAAAACTACTGATTTATAGCGATTATTTCTCATATATAAGGGCATAACTATTTTCATGACCATATTTGTATTTGCGAATGAATATTATTTTTGTATATTTGTATGCGCATAATTTAATATGAACACTCGAATTGGCCACAAATGGAAAAATTTTCGTAATAAGAAACTTTAATAAAAACCGCTCACGTCACTCGCCATTCATAATGTGGTACAACTCAACGCTCAGCCTAGGACGCGCGGCATTAAACTCACTCAATTGAACTCAGCACTCACAATCAGCTCAAGTTGACTTCTACATGCATTCATACGTGCATATGTACATACATATGTGTTGGCACGCGCGGTTAGCCGCCGCCACCGCCGTCGCCTGTGATGACTACGCTGCTGGACGGCGCTTCCGCTCGCTGTTGCCGTGATTTTTGCGGTCGACTCGGCAGCGTTTGTGGGTGTTTTAATTGCATACATTTACAACACCAAAAATCATATGTGACTACACGTATGTGCATATGTATGTATGAATGTATAAAACCAGATTTGCCTCACATTTTAGCTGCTAGCTTTTGAAATAAGCTTAAATTTAAAATGTTGCTGCTGCTGCGCGCGAATAAGTCAATAAAATAGTGCGCCCACACGACCGCTTTTTGGTCGACTGTGATGGCTTTGTGTGGCCGTTCAGCGCAGCGCAGCGCAGTCACCGCTGGACGCGTTAATTGGCCAGAAGCGGTCGTTTTAACGTTGGGCGGGCGATAGCGCGTTGAGCCAGCGACTAACAGAACTTAAAACCAATTTGCGTACGTATGAATATGTATTAATGGATGTACATATGTATTAACGTACATAAATACTCAATGGAATTGTATTTTTCTTCTTTGCTTATTTTTTAGTTTTTACTATTTCTGTTTTGTTTTAAAAGCTTCTATGTAGTTTCTATTTTTAAGTGATTGTAAACATTCACGCTTGTTCTTTTGCTTTTTTTAACTAGTTTATGTTTTTTAGCAACAACAAGCCACTCGACACCAACAGGTGTGAAAGAAATAAACTTTTTATTTTTGTTTGAATTGAATAAATGAATGAAGGAATGAGTGTGTGCGTGCGTGCGTTCGTGCGTGAGTGAGTATATAGTGTATACATATGTTCATATGTAGTGCTTTGAATGAATGAATCGCCTGCTAGTTGGTTATTTGACTGAACTGATTTGTTGCTTACTGATTTCGTTTCCATCCACTGCAATGCCAAGTGCTTCTGGGAGCAATCGTGCTGCTCGAACCAAGCCCTCAAGTGTGCTTCAGTGGCGTGTTACACTACTTCAACTTCAAATGCTGCAAATACACCACTCGATGTTGCATACCGCAACAATCCACACATGAACTTTTATTTTTTATACTTCCATACCCATGCATGTGTGTACATTTGTATGTACCCTGCAGTGAAAAATTATCAATTGATAAAAATAAACAACTTGTAGTTAGCTTTTTTGCGGGATTTCGATGAATACATCACTTTTAATTAGCTATGACAAAACCAACTTAAAATGAGTTGTAAAGTCATTCAGGAGTCATGCAGACGTAATCTGAAGTTCGTTTTCTTTAAACAAGTTTCTATTTAAACTTCCTGATACAAAAATTACTTTGAATATACTTTTTTCCTGCACTTCACAGATGCTTTTTCGAATTCAGAACAAATAAAAAGATGATTGAAACTGTATATTATAATTGTGATGTTTTGTCTGAAGGAACTCGAATATGGGACCACCTACAGCAGAATATGCAAACAAATATGTAACGGTAAATAAATAAACATGTAAAAATTTAATTTTTATTATTTTGATATTTTGTGTCAAAAAGTAGTTAATTAAAAGTTAGTTGACACCTAATGCAAGGATATACAGGTTTAATTTTTTTTCGGCCATCGCCCCACAAAAGTAGTTAGCTTTTTTAGAACGAAATATACAAATTAGTTAGCATTAGTGTTCGCGTAAACAGACTAAAGTTAGGTATAAGCTAACATCAGTCCCTGCAGGGTATGTAAATATTTGAAAAGTAGTATCCGCTCATGCAGTTTGGCGAACTCACCTATTGATTGGTTCTGATGCAAAATGTTTTTTCGTGTGTACTTACATACATATGTATATCAAAGGGCGTGTTAATAAATTAATAAGTTGGGGGCTTCGAGCACCAATATTTTTGCAATCAAATGGACTTAAATTTCACTCTAATATCTATGCAAGAAGAAACAAGCCAAAGACTTCATACCTTTCATGTACGTAAGAAAATGTACCGCTCACCTATTTACTACGATATTACATTTTTAATCACTTGTTTGGGAGCAACGTATGTACATTAAGGTGGTCCTTAAATATAAGAAGAAGAAAATTTTAACATCAGATTTCCGAAACCTCAACCTCTACGTCGATACTACCATAGTCGAACATATCACATATACATTTTGGTCCCGATTGGAGAAGGAAGGTTAAGGCATGTCACACAGGCGGCAAAGTTCAGATTCCTCTATGGAGACTTAAAAAATTAAAACAAATTTTTTTTTTTCATTTAATACCCAAAGTCTTTACTACTCTAGTCGAAGACATTACATGTAAATTTTGGTCCCGCTTGGAGACCGTAGGGTAACCTGAAATTTGACCCCAGTGCGCCACACCTTAACCTTTTATGACTAACAAGCAAATAGCCTACCAAATCTCAGAGTTTTAGCTTTCTAAGCTAAGGAGTTTTAAAGTAAAACCTCATATCTGAACAATCAGTTGTATGGGAGCCATATGTTGTATTAATCCGATTTGGGCGATTCCGACAAATGATGAATACATTACAAAACGACAACCGGATGCCAAATTTCGAGCGGATATGTTGAAAACTGAAAGACTAATTTGCGTTCAAACAAACAGACGGGCATAGCTAATCGACTCAGCTCGTCATTCTGATCATTTCGATAAACTTTTTATGGGTACTTACAAACATCGAACCAAAGTTATAATACCATTTCGTGTTCATGAAAGGTATAAAAAAGAGCAGAATTTATCGAAATGAAGATTCAGCAATATTTAAGAAAGTTGTGCTGGGTATAGCCCGTACCTTGCACCCTCAGATAATAATTTGCCGCGGGCTTTGTTGAACATATTTAATGGTTGAGTGGTTAACTTCAAAAGAGACCTGTGAAAATTATTTGATCAAAATTTTCGCACAGAAACCACACAATTTCTGCAATGGTGGCATTATTGTTTTACTACAAAAATAGCTAAAGTACTCGTATATCGGTCAAAATGGTACAATTATAATTATGTCATGCCTAATGAGGTTGAGGAGTGTTTTCCTATCTAATATTTCTGAAACGAAAACTTTGGCTAACTTGTTAACTCTTGAGTTCTTCCGGTAATGTTGAGCCACATTTTCCATCCAAGGTATTAAAGTTCAAGCTTAGACAGATCCATGGCTACTTTAAGAATGTTCTTGGGTCTATGAATACATAGGCTGTGCCCTTCCTGGCTAAAGTATCAGTCATTAGGGGCCCAAACGAGGTACACCCTATTCACATATATAATCGCTTAAGGAAATTTTATATCAGCTTGGATATAACTTCATATACAGATATCTTGGTTTCATCACTGTCTGTATACTACCTCAGACATATTTCCATAGCGTTGACCTCTGCCTTGACGACAAAGTTGTGCCTTCCCATGCTGGTGAATAGGAGCCTTTTTTGTTGTAAACCGTATACCTCTGCTTTGATGCCTTGGTCGCTCTTCGGTTCGTTGCCTTTATGCTGTGATGACTGAATCTATTATTCGAGGAACATCACCAGCTCCGTCTAAATGAGGAATGATTTCTATGAGCAATTCCATGCCAAACGTTTTTTCAGACAGAGCGAATTCTCATCATGCGACTTCTTTACTTTGTTTTTGGATAGTTTTAAATCAAACAAAAACATTGGTGAAAAAAATATTGAAAAGTTCATAAATAAACTACGATTATCTTCTCTTGCTGTGATGTAAAGGAGTCAAAAACTCCAGGAGGATCTGCGATGGTGTCTTTACAACCGATTCGTGGAAGCGGCGAAATGCGTTTGAACATATGCTTAGTTTGGCCTGTGAGGATACTTGTAAGAATCTTGAATTTTTTATGAGGTTTATTAAACGTATCACTGCTAACATCGACCCAGTCCCTCTCTTTCGTTATCGCCGTTGCATCTCTTCCTATCCAGTCTTGCCCACTCATTGCTCTCTATGGCTTTAATCCTTTATACGAAAGTCTCTCTATGCCCTCCAAGGTTAAAAAGCTTTGAGTGAGCTATAACTGTTTGCGAACCAAAAGAGTAACTGTCCTAAGCAATCTCTAGGCAAATGGTCAGATATCCCATTACCAGCTACTGCCGAGTAACTTGTCGCCCATAGTAAAGAAAGTTTGTTATTGCTCCAACAAAATTTAGCGGAACTAGTAATTAGAGAGATAGCCAATGCCCGTAGACATGGACATATTCCTCAAAAGAGAAGTGCGAAATGTCCCCGTTACCTTCTAACACCCAAATTCATAAAAAATATAGAAGACTTTAACTTATTTATAAATCGAAAATTTGTATGAAAATGTCACTTTATAGAGCTCTTTAAATCTACTTTATTTTTTCTGAATAAGGCCATAAGTATATAACCTCCAGATCTTGAGCCATTAACAGTCTTGGAGTCATCAGTAAAGATCCTGTAATGTGTAAGCCCGGGCTCTGTAAAGGGTTTAAGCCAGTGCTCAATCTCAGTGGACTCAACATTGTGGGGTCTCTTCAGCAAACGCTATGGCGGCGCACTATCCTGCGACATTGAAAAGGCAGATACCTAAGTTGCTTCCTCCAATGCCTTCTGGGAGTTTCCATGCATTATCTCCTATTTCCCAAATATTTTTTCCACTGATACATATAATCTCTAAGCGATAAAGTTAGTGGGCTCCCAGAACGATCTCTAGCAATATTTAACAGATTGCGTTCTTTTATGGCTATACTAGCAAATGCCCGGCTTGCTTCGCGGCGCCTGATAAGAACTTTATATATATGTATAGTAAAAATTCTTAGTTTAGGTTTAAACGACTGAAGAGTAGAACCCTCCACACACATACATAGGCCAGGAATTATAGCGCTGTGATACCAAATCGAATTTCCAAACCCTTTCGATATGATGTGCTTACTCGGTTACAAACCACTTTGTTGACGCTATGAACTTTGCCGATGCTCTTATGTGTTTCCACCTGTGAGGTCTCTGAAATCATTTTATTAAATGATTTGCCAAGCGTGAGTAATCTTTTCCTATTATCTCAAGAGCACAGATGTGCGTCTTCTGTTATAGTAGGGCCAAGAATCCTCGCTGCTTCAGAGGACGCAAGGGTTTTCTCGTTCATTCGCTAAATGAGCCGCGAGATCTCTTCAATATCGTTCCAATGGGTTCATTGATATACATACCTACCGTGTTCTTTCTTGGAATCGCGAATCTTTCTTTGCTAATTTGTCAATTTAGAAATTCCCTTGATCCATGAGTAGGCTTATTTGAGTCATGCTGCTGCAATAACGGATACAACGAAATATTCTATCAAGTGGAGGTAGATGCAAGAACGCATTGTGGGTGTATGCGGGCTTGAGGTAAAGGAGCGCCTACAAGATTTTGCTCTTCTTTGTATGCGCCATCTATTGGGTGCATGTTTTGCAGAAGCATTTCTTATTAATACCCATTATTAATTTCCACCAGATCGTACAATAAATACGGATTTTCTAAACATCTCGGCACCATTTTTTGCAAAAGTATCTTTTATCATGCAATTAATGTACGTAAATTATGAATTTAAACCTGACCGGATCGTACCTATATACGGTTTTTTTTTTAATCTATCGACCCAGCGTCACCTAGCGAGTTATTAGGTAGCCTATGTTGAGACCAGATGCCTAAGGAAACCCCCAAAAATTTGATTAAACCCCATTAGTATTTTTTGAGCCAAGTTATAATAAAGCAAACGGCTATCATTTGATGTGTATAGATGTGGCGATGAACGCGCGAAAATGGCGTCAAGTAGGTGCGCAGATTTCCCAAAGGAAGGCGAGAGAAGACTGAAATGTATCAGTACATTAATCTTCATTCAAATCCTTTTGACTTAAAATCCTTACCCACTTAAATAAATCGCTTTCACATTTTTCCCCAACAATCAATAATCCCCCCTAGGCCCGTACACCACTGGCCATTTAAATTCAAATACAAATATGTGCACATTTTACACTTAAATACACCAAATACTCGAAGCATATGCAAACGCTGAGTTAAATATTCAATTGGACGAAAGTGCAAACAAACCAATCACTTCCTGTTGCCTGCCGCCTGCCCACCAACCGCCGACCGCCAGCTGTGGGCTACCAGCCTGCTGGCTTTCAATGTGTAATCGCATGTAGCTGTGGTTCATATTGCGGCTTTGGCCCACAAGAGACTATTGAGTTTGAAAATTTCAAATTTTCCCACAGCTATTTTTTTAATATACCACATTTTGCCGTAGCGAGATTGAAGCAGTCCATTCAAAGTCGGCAAAATAAGAGGTGAAGAAAAAGCAATACCCACTGCAAGCAGCGAAAAATAAAAGGCTAATACGTATTTAAGTGTATATGTGGGTGTGTGCTGCAGGCGGTTTGTTTGTTTGTTTGCTAAGGAGCTATGTAGAGCTACTCGGCGATTGTCTTGAACAGCGCGCATACGAGTAGTTCAGAAAGCTGATGTGTTTGTTGCTCGTGGCAGACTGAGTGGCTTCATTATAACTTTTACGCTTTTCGCTTTTTCGGATTTGCTTCTTTGCAATTTTTTGTTATTTTTTTTTTCCTACTTCTATTCTGCATTCTGTTTATTTTGTGCATTCAGTGCTAAGCGGTGGGTGTGTTTTAGCGAATTTCCTGTTTCCCTTTTGGTCTACATATGTACATAGATATTTCGCAGAAGGGGGTGTGTATGTAGTACGTTTTTGAATATGTTTGTAGATATTTAGAAATGCACCAATGCAAGGCGCCACCTACGAAATGCAACTTCATTTGGTGCATTGCGCAAATTTACCAGAAATTGCGCTTCAAATTTGCAAACAAACGCAATGAAAACAAGTAAGGAGAGGCTGTCTTCGGCTATGCCGAAGGCTTTATACCTTTCATGAACACGCGCAAATCAATGTAAATAGTAACTACTGAAAAACTGATTTTAATTTGCTTGCAGGCTTGCGTCTGCTGGGTATGCTAGTAATATATATAGCTGCGATCTTAGTGATTTTTTGATCTATTAGCAAATATCTCCCCAAGCTTCATATTTCAATCTTCTAAAATGAGTGAGTAATAGCCAGAATCCTCTTATCTGAACGATCGGTTGTATGGGATATATATTATATATAGCTCCAATCTTACTGATTTTTTTAACGAACATTTGATGATGAATTAGCAAATATCTCACCAAGTTTCATGGTTTAATCTTCCAAACTGAGGGAGAAATGGCCATAAACCTTTTATCTGAACGATCGGTTGTATGGGAGATATGTTATATATAGCTCCGATCTTACTGATTTTTTGAACGAACATTTGGTGATCAAT
>JAPVRG010227277.1:19388-29958 GCA_029783565.1 Rhagoletis cerasi | reverse complement strand
TATTGGGGAATTTTTTGCAATTAGCTTTAAAAAATGATATCCTGTAAGTGATGTCCATTTTCTGCTTCGCACATACGTGCTCTTTTTAGCATATTTTCCATAACTTTTCGCAGAATTTCGGGTGTAATGGCCATGATTTCATTTCGAACTCTTTCTTTCAAATATCCCCAAAGAAAACTGTCAGGAGCTGTTAAATCTGGTGAACGTGGAGGCCAGTTAAAATCGCTTGTGCGCGAAATAATGCGTTCGCCGAATATGTCCCTTAACAAAGCCATTGAGGCACGTGCAGTATGTGCTCTGGCTCCATCTTGTTGAAACCACAAGTTTGGATGGTTTACCACAGCTGGCCTAATAAAATTTTCCAACATCGTCCGATATGCAGCACCGTTGACAGAGATTGAGACACCACTTTCATTTTCAAAAAAATATGGGCCAATTATCCTTTCGGAGGATACACCGCACCAAACAGTACACTTAAGTGGGTGTAATTCTTGCTGATGCACTGCTCTTGGATTTTCCGTAGCCCAAATCCTGCAGTTTTGTTTGTTGACATACCCATTTAGTGGGAAATGTGCTTCATCGCTCATTACCAAATTGTGAATAAAGTCTGGATTTTCCTCCGCTTTTTCACGGAAACGAATGGCATATTCAAGCCGTTGCTGGTAGTCTGTCATCTTCAAGTCTTGCACAAGTTGAACTTTATATGGGAACAAGTCTAATGTCATCAAAATTCTCTGCACCGACCGCTGTGATAGTCCAAGTTGTGTCGAACGCCTCCTTATAGATGTTGATGGACTACGCTGCACGCTCTCCCATACACGTTCAATATTTTGAGCAGTGTGCACGATAGGTGTTCTTCCGGCACCAGGAAGGGTTCTTACAGACCCATGTTGACGAAAATTTCCAATCAAATGGTTTATTGCTGACGCTGTGGGTGCAATGCGCACATTAAAATGATGACGATATGCACGCTGTGTCAACACAATAGACCGTTAGTTTAAGAAATAAAATTCAATTATTTGTGCACGTTGTTCGATCGTGTAATGATTCATAATTAATTCCCCAAGTCTTCTTCACAAATTTCTGAAAAAAAAATGAAGAAATAATAATTTAAAAAGTTATAAAGAATTGAAACCATATAGCTCATTCGGCGCCACCCAGTATTTATCAAAAAGAATAAATTTTTCAGGAATAAATAAATTTCTGCTAGATCGACCATTTCTCTTACAGGTATATATGTGCAAGGGCAAAATTAATTTTAGGTGTTTCTTTTGAAATTATGTAGTTACTCGATTTTTACAAAATTTTGCAGTTGTTTATATATATTCCCTAAACATTTAAAAAAAAAATTAACTTTATGAAAATTGGTGGAGTCTTTGACTCTAGCCAAACCGGCCAGATATCGAGTAGGGCAGTTTTCTAAGAAAAAAATATTTGGACTTAAACTAAAAATTATTTACATACTAGTTTTTTATTAGTAGAATATTTATATACAAAATAAAAAAAATTACAAAAATACCATAATTTTTACAGTAGTTATTAATAAATCGGCAGTTTCTATCACTGTGCGCTGATGATGTTATAAGGCTAATCGCCATCGGTGGAAAACCAAGGCTTCCAAATTGTAAGTCCATTGACTTTAAGACCCTACACTGAAAGAAAAACGCAGTTGCGAGGTAGAAACCATTTAATTTTAGCCACAAAATCTTAGTATCTGCGCTTAGTGCCGCAGGCAGAACTTTCAGGGGGTGGTGATGGCAATCTGGACATAAATTTATCAGCGCAGGTCTTAAAAAAGGTTGAAATTTAATTTTAAAAGTACCTCTTATGATGACTTGAGTATACGTGAACTTGATAATACTAAATATTCGCGCAGAGTGAGGGCGGAATTTATATGTAGCTGCAAATATTGGTCCGCCATCATGAATTTTTTTTTTTATTTAATGGTAGTTAGCATTAGAATATGAATGAAGTTTTGTGTGCTTGAATCTACAGAAAACCTAATTGTAATTCTTCAGCAGATTTCACTGGATTTAATATGGATTTATACAAAAGATTTTTTTTTTTTGATAAAAAAGCAACTTTTGACTTCAAAACTCAACTAATTATGAGTATTAGACGTTATTGTTTTCTTCACTGCTTGTCACCCCACGAAGCTACGTATACCCGGTGGTCCCAGCATGGTGCGTTAATAATAATTCATTCCATTCGTTTTTATAGACAACCCAAAATAAAAAATCAATAAAACCACTCAAAGGTTGCACATATTTAAGTAATTTCATTTCTTTACTTTTAATGACTGCATAACAGTTACAATTTTTACATTCCTAAAATAGGTTAAATTAGGTGCTGTTGGAATTGGAGTAATAAAAAAGTCGCATTCAAATAAGTAAGTTTGCTTTTGTATTACAAGTAATTTAAATTTTATATGTGAGTTCACTATCATAAAAAAACAGTTAAAAATGAAAGCCCGAAATGTAACAAGAAATTAAAATAGTATCATAAAATCAACACTGTATGCAGTTTGAATAATAATAAAATGTAGGGAGGAGTAAATGAACAACAGAAGTGGCGTTAGAAGAAAGGTATAAAGAGTGGATAAGAGCTTTGATGTGTCTTGTGTGCAATGCATACAATGCACAAGCATTTTAGTAATTAAATAGTAGAACAAATGTAGGAGGAAATAATTTAGGACCATGTAGAAAGTGTGTGATGCAATACAGTGAGTCAAAGTGAATGAGTTCGTGTAAAAATGCAATTTGTCATAAAGCATTCGAACTGTATCCTAATGTTAAATGATTATGTATGATTACCGCCATCTAATATATAAAAATGAATGTTTGTGTGGGTGTGTTTATTTTTTTTGGGGAAAGGTGACACAAAGCATTGAAAGCCGAAAAGTGCGAGACTTGTGTGTGTGTGTCTTTTATAGGCGTCCTAAGTGCTCAACCGATCTTTATGAAATTTTTACAGCAGGTTTATGTGGCCCCTGGGGGAAAAGTATCATACATATTATTTTGGAAAGTGGACGGTGCCACGCCCCAAGGGATGAGAAAATTTTGATTCGTCATGTCTCCGCAACTATTTGGTGCAAAATAATGGTATTTAGATATGTATATGGTCCAATAGATCAAACTGTATAGCATTTTGGAAAAATAGGCGGTGCGACGCCACATACAAGAAGAAAGCCAAATTCGTCATATCTTCTCAAATATTTGACGCAGATTTACAATATTTTGTACAAAGATCCTTAAATGAGGCTACATGCTCTAGAACTGTTGAAAAGCTACTCAGAACAGTTTTTTGTGTTTTTGCGGCACTCCCTATGCCAACTTCACAGACATATCGACATATGACTTAAAGCAATTTCCTTCTAAAGTCTTGCCTTTTACTTTTTTATTATCCCACCCAGCATTTTATGAAATTATTGATCATATTCGTGCCTTTTTTGAGCCCTCTGAGCGATTTAAACAATCATATGAGCTCATATTCTGATCAAAACTGATCAGTTTTGACTGCTTTTCGAGTCGTATTTATAATCATTTGTGGGTCTTATTCAAATGAGTTTTCAGTTGTATTTTGAATCATTTACGAGTCTTTTCGGAGTCATTTTCCAGTAGTATTTCTAAGTATTTTCCAGCCTTTTCCGAGTTCTTTTTCAGCATATTTTCAAATAGTTTGCGCTGCAAAAAATTAAATAAGTATTAAATTAGTTTATAATTAACAAATCAGCATATTTTATTGAATTCAAAAGAGACGTTAATGAAATAACGAAATTATTTTTTAAAAAAATCCATTATCACAGTTGAAAATATTTTGAAATTACCCTCCCGGACAAAAGTAATGACACAGAGAATTTTTCACAATGTATGCAATGTTTTTTATTCTAATTTCTTTTCGCTAATTTTTTATAAAAAAAAATAACTCTTATTACAAGAAAAAAAACTTAAAAATAAAATTTCTTAACTTTGTGCGAAATTCAGGAAAATTCAATAAATTTGCAGCTTTTTTTACAGCTTTTATAGAAAGATTTTGAGCATGCAGTTTTAAAATTTGCAAATTTATTGAATTTTCCTGAGTTTTGCAGAAAGTTTAGAAATTTAATCAAAATTGATCGAAGAAGACCCATTAAGATGATTTTTATTAAAGTAATCTTCTAAATGCTAGGCGGGGTTATAACTCGTATGTTTCCAATCGGTACGAAAATTTATATGTGCTCTCTTCGACTATAGTTGTATCGACGTAGGGGTTGCGGTTTAGTAAATCTGATTTAAAAATTTCCTTCCTACATTTAAGGACCACTCTAATCTACCTACACAGTTTTAAATTTTAAATAGTCATTCCTATCGTGGAAGAAAACAACTTTTCGCCACAACACAAAATTCAGTATTTTTTAACGCTTTTAAGAATCAAAATTAAAGTAAATGACAACCAATTTATATGTGTGTGACAGCTTTCATCGCTATTGTACTCTTTTGATTCTCTAAATAAAATTTCCGTTCGCGACAGCCATTACCTTAATACTTCCTGTTGTGATTTCCTTTTCGTCTGCGATGTACACAAAAAAAAACCCACAACTGTTAAGTTGTTCGCAAAAATTTTGCTCACACAAAAATATGCAAATTCTAATACAAACAAATAAAATTTCGGAAAACTTTGTTTGCTTTCTAATGTTCGAATAAGAATTGCATTTTCACCACTTAATTGTATCGCTTTATTTTCCGTAGAACAAAACGTAAGCTCTATGGTTTTTCTTCAACATTTCATTAGAAGATTGTATGCGGATAAAATTTTGTGATTTGAATGTATGCGTTTCCACTACAAATTTTTACTTTTTGGGATAAATACAACTTAACAAGTCTGGGAAACTACGTTTATTTTGCAGATTCAAGGCAACGAAGACCTGGTTAAAATACACTAGGCCGGTCAAGTAGAATTGGGCCCGAATCGGGGCATTTGTGTTCAAATGATAACTCATTCCGAATCGAATAAAATAACAGCAGTTTTTTCCACAAACCAATTTAAATTGGCGAAGTGTGCTATCGAATGCCGTGACATCAAAATCAAATTTCGATTCGAGTTGCGTTCGATATCGAATGCCGCGATTCGGGTCCTGATTTTGGTTGAATCCGTCCCATACTCTAAGTTATCTCAGACTAGAGCCAGTTAAAACAATGTTAAATAATAGGCAGATAGCTGTGCATATCTGCATTGGAAGCCTTTACTTGTATTAACTCGTGAATTATCCTCATAAAAATGCACAAAATAAATGTGTATTTAAATTAAAAATTGACATATTTTTGCTGTCGCTGTTGGTGACTGCCAACAAAACCAAAATCAGCTGTCTCAATGCTCAATTTTGCCGTCTGTCAGGGTGAAATTTTAATTTGCATTTGTTCTTCTTAATTCAAATTAACTCTGTTCGTCTGTATACCATTTTAGTTATGGAAATCCTGTTCTTTTTCATATATGAACATATTTCATATCTTGCACTGATGCTATCAAATAAACTTCAGTTTGGAAAAACATTTTCATGCACACATCTCGTTTTTGCAATAAAAATCAAAGACTGTATATAAAAGTTGTTTTTAAACTTTGAAGTCAAAAAGATATAAGGCAAAAATTATCGTATTGCTTTTGCAAAGGTGCCTTTAAAATCTTCTTTTATTGAAGAATTCGAAATATAAGTGTATCCGGAAGTAGAAAATTAAATGAGTTGCTTTTCGGTATTCTTGAAAATTTGAGATTTTTCGGATATTTTATTTTTATTTTTTTCAGACTTTCAAAGATTCGTAATATTTTCGGTTAGTATGGGATTTTTCTAGACTTTCTCGGGATATTTCGCAATTTTTTTATAGACATTGAGAATTTGTAACTTTTTAATTTTTTAGATTGTTTCGGAACTATACAAGATTTTTTCGGCACTTTTCGGGAACCTTCTGGAGTTTTCGGAGAGTTTCGGGATGTTTTCCGAATTCTTCGGTATCTTATGTCACTTTTACGGAACTTTTGATATTTTTTAGCATATTTCGGGGTGTTTTAGGAATTTTTTTGGGGCTTTTCATAACAGTTTTTTTCTGATATTTTTAAGCTTAAAAAATGAAATGATTTTTTTCGGAGGCTTTAACTTCTTTTGGCAACTTTCCGGAATTCTTCGGAATATTTCTGGAACATGCGTTGTTTACGGAACATCTGCAGATTTTTTGGGACATTTCGACAAGTTTCTGGAATTTTTCGGGTTTTTTTTTGCTAATATATTGGGATATTTCGTAACCCTTCCAAAAGTTGTTGAGACCTCTCGGAAATGTTTGGGACATTTCCGTATGTTTTCCAAAGTTTTCAAAATATCTCGCGATTTTTTCACAATTTTCCATGTTTTGTTCAAACAATTTCACTATCGTTTACGTTCAAACTTTTCACTGATGCCAAAGAAATAAAATAATATTGTCGCGACTTTCATGACTTCCTTTGGAGCTTTTTGGTATATTTTTTGGAAATTGTTGCGGGACCGCTGCTAATTTTTTTGGACATTGTAGTATTTTTTTTTTTAGTTTCAGGAGCTTTCGTAATTTTAACTCGATCCTTCTGATTTTTTTTTTCAGAATATAACCTGTGTTATTCCAGATATATTGGTGATTATTGATCTCGTGTCCGCGTTAAAACATGCTATTTAATTCCATCATTGACTTTTCGGGACTCACCAAGAGTTTTTATGGTTTTCTGGACTTTTTGAACATTTTTTGGGATCTTTCTGGGGGGTTGGAGCATATCGGAATGTGTTTTTAAAGCTTTCGGAGTGTTAAGTGATCCAACAGGATTTCTGGGGATTTTTTTTTGAACATTCCGTTTTGAATTCGGAAGTGTTTAGAATTTATTCGGAATTTTTCATATTCATTGCGGAACATTTTTGGATTTTTACGAGACTTTTCTAGTTTCATTCCGAAAATTGAGGGGTATTTCGAGCTTTTCACTTTCAAAGGTTCATTTTATAGTTTCAATTCTGCTTTTTATGGATGTCTGAAAATTAAAAATATTTTATATATTCTCAATAGCCTTCAAAAAAGCCTTTAGGATGTATTCACAATTTTTTTTGAAACTTTTCAAGATTTTGCTAGAGGATTTTCGCAACTTTAAGTTTTTTGAAATTTTTCGGGAATTTTCCTTTTATTTTCCAAATTTTTTCGAGGTTTTCCGATTTTTTTCAGAGTTTTTCCTGAAATTTTAGCATTGTCTAAGCATTTTTAATTTCAATGGCAAATTTTAATTTGATATGAATGACTAAAATTGTATAGGCATGTTCTGAAATTCGAAAATTTGAAATCGACTCGATTTCGATAGTTTTTTCCAAGGTTCTTAACCAAAGAACTTACAAGTTTGGCGTTAAAACGATCCATTATATATGGTTGCGTTTTTTTTTACAGTTTTCAATTAAAATATTCACTAATTTAATCAGATATAATAAAAAATATTTGGCGAATCGAACGATTTCAAATCATTCGATTTTCAGAACATGGCCGATAATGATTTTTTCAAAACCGGGCTGTGCCTACACTTTCAGAATTTTTTTGGAGCTTTACCGGATGTTTTAGGGAATTTTCCGTGTTTTTCGGAAGCTCTTCCGGATTTTTGCGGGACTTATCTAGAATTTTTCGAAGCACTGAAAAATATTTTTAGAATTTGTTTCGGGTTTTTCGCAACTTTTCGAGGTTATTGGTTTTCTATTCAGAAAATTTTATTTTATCAACCCATAAAAAGAGATTTCGAAATTAGCGGTTATATTTTAGTCTTTGACTCATATCGGCATTTTCTGCACCAAATAAGAAACAAAGTAGTTTTTTACTTACTTAAATTTCCTTTTGTTATGAAATGCATTTTGTATTGTCTGAGAAAAAAATTATTACAATTTTAATGAATGGAAATAAATTTCAATATGAAAAGTGACTCATACGACTGGTTATAACTTTCACCCCTGAGCGCTTTCACTTGTAAAGCTCATCACGAGCACGAAAAATTACGCCTTTAACGTTTTTATGATTAAGAATAGTTTAAGAATGCTTTTATGCTTTTTAATCTCTTCATATTTTTAATAGCTCACATGCATTAACTCATTACTTAATCAAAAACCAACAAGGGATTAAAATAATACTTAAGTGATCTTAAGCATTTTAAAGCAGCTACTGAAACGAGTCACAAACACCTATTAATAATAACATAAAATAAAGTTCTAAGTTATATTAATTTAAGCTATAAAATTTCCATTTACATAAATATTTTATGGAGTCACGCTCGGCTTCGCTGCCTGCTTAGTAAATACTTAGCTACCCGTGCGCTCATAAAATCTCCCCACCGAACACAAATAGATCATTTGAAATGCCTGATTATCAGCAATAATAAAACACTATTTTAATGGTACTTCTGAGGAAACAAGGCGTGACAAGTTTAGACGAAGAAGAGAAAAAAGAAAAGAAATACTTAATAAATTAAAAAAATTTCGATGACACTTCGTAGAAGCGGAATGGAGTAGACCCGAGCAGCTAATATTTATTAAGCAACATAGCCATAATCACTGATGCCTCATGGCATGCCAATAAAAGCGCGCTGACGCGCAGTGATGTTGGAATCTTCAAAGTCACCAAACACAAAAAAAGCGACCGAATGCAATTTTCATAGACTTCTTCAACGCGCTTAGTTAGTCGCAACACTCTGCAGAGAAAGCCCATAAAAATACCAGCAATCTTAGAGTAAAAGTAATAATGTGGCGTTAGTGGTGTTTGTGGTGGCGGCGGCCGCGACGGTGAAGTAGCGTTAAGTGGTTGTGTGGCTGCGGCTGCGGCTATTGAGTTAATATTTGCAGCACCGACTAAAGACGCAAAAGACGACACTACCTAAGTGGCTGGGAATTGATAATAAAAATCTCTACGCCAACAGAAGTGGCAAAATGTGTGGATTAAAAAATTATAAAAAAGTAATGCTTGCTTGTTGCGCTTGCCCGCGAGATCATTAAAAAGGTGGCTAAACCATCAAATTATATTGTGCATTTTTACACATGCTCAAACATTTATGAGGGTGTAAACATGTGCTGTTAGGTGCATATGTCGGTGTAAATTTGTATGACAGCAAATCCACTTTTACAGAAGTGAATACAGAGATTAGCGCATTTCAATTATGTTTTTGCTGCTTGCTGTTCAGCTGGTTGTCTTTGTGTTGGAAAGAGTAAATCTGATAGAAGAATTTTTATGCAAAGAGCGAACTAAAAGGGCCCACGATTTGAAAATATCTCAGAGTCTTAAGATCCATCAGCGAAGACTTTACTGCAACTGCGCTGATTACACAGTTTACAATTTTTTTCATGAATTTTAATACTAAAATAGTGCGATGTTGCATTGACATTTTGGTTTATAAATCTTGTGGTTTGAAATATTTTTTCTAACGGTTTGTTGTAGATGATACTTTAGAATGTTGTAAAGGCAAAAGGGTGAGCCGTATGCTACAATCATGGAACCAATTCGTTTTCAGCGTCTTTTCATTGTGACTACTTGCGCGCAACATAAATGTTGCTGAAATAGGTTCTGCAACATTTTACAAAATACGCACAATAAATTATTTTTTTTTTATCAAATATGCCAAGGTTATAAAGTTTAATAAAGAAAACGAAATGGAAACAGCTAACCTTAAAAAATGTTTTTGCTTTTTGTTAGAAATCTGTGTAAACATCTATAAGCAACATTTCCTTGCGGTCACACCAAAAATCGTACTCGTTGAATTTTTATACCAGTTCATATTTGAGGATTAACCAACAATAATATGCCCTCAAAAAAGACTAAGCCCCACCCAAATTAATTCGTGCTTCAAAACGATAATAGTGTTATCTGAAAATCACAGTTAAGAAAAAATTTCAAATACCTGGTAGTAATGATTTATATATCACTAAGTTTGTATTTTCATCTTGGCATAGTTTAGGTTAGGTGGCTTTCGGTGGGTTTCCCAGATAAGGAACGCACTTGAACATTAAGAGATTTCGCTAGGTGACACCACGTAAATTTACAACGGTGGCCATTAGTTGATCTACGAAACACCCCAGTCAGTTAAGAGACTAAGAATGCGGCTAATTTCAAATATTTCAGCCTATTAGAAAATTATGAGGTGATTCCATCATCGTCCTTCCAGCAGCTACGGAAGGAGAAAGCCTTACTGCGCGAATACCAATCAGACAATGACCTGTCAGAACCCTCACCAGCTGTGACTTTGCAAACGCAGCGGGCTCTGGCCCCCATATACCCAAGCGCAGAAGTACCTTGCGATTTCCCAGACTTCGCCAACCGCTCGCTGAGCACATTGTCGAATTACGGGCGAGGACACTAGTCAATTGCCGGCAGTCCGGAGTGGTGGTATGCTCAACTAGAAGTTTCGGCTTCGAGGTCTGACCGGAGACTTAATTCTGGTACCCCGGGCAACGGGAGCCCCCAGAGTATCCTATATTTACTCTGGCCTGTTCTTTAGGGTACGGCCCCTCGGCGAGTATATTGGTTTTCAAGGATTCTGTACTATTTCTACGAAAAAATAAAATACT
>JAPVRG010227272.1:817-11374 GCA_029783565.1 Rhagoletis cerasi | reverse complement strand
ATCGAGTTCAGTTACCTCAAGTCAAACAAGAATCGACTTTCACTCGATGACTTTTCGACTTTTGTCTATTCTCTGTCTCTTTGTATTTGATGGTAAAATTTTTACCCAATTTGTAAGTTTTAACATCCTATTACGGTAGTGTAAACCTAATGTTATTATTTTATTTATTAGTATTATAGATTATTATGGCAACACTGCCACTTTAATTATGTAATATCAAAATATGGAAATACAATATTTAAATAAACGGCCTTCAGCAACGAGCGTTCATTACTACACACAATTTTATAATGGCTCCCAGTTTTATATGGTTTCACTATTCAAAAATTGATAATGGCAAAAAAAAGAAGTGTAATCTTTATGGAAAAGAGTTTCTATTTAATAAAAGCACATCAACTATGCTGAAGCATTTGCAACATGTTCAAAAAATTGATTCTTCTCTTAGTAAAGAAAAACAATCACACAAATGAGGAAGCGACACTAATAATAATTCAGACTTTCAATCTAAAAAGGTAAATTTAAAAGTTTACTAAACTTTTTCAATAGTTAACTTTCCTCTTATATTACCTTAATCTTATTTATTTTTAGGCTTTAATGGCTAAGAAACCACCTGTTTCTCCAGTTTCTTTGTAAATTTTCAAAAAGTCAATTTTTGTCATAAAGTCGACTTTCAGAGGGAATAAGTGGACTATAAGAATCGAAAACCTGAAAGTCGATTCCGAAGTCAAGAATCGATTCTGAGCTCGTCCTTTCCATCCAAAAGACTAAATTGACATTCGCTGCGTCGCTTCTGTATACGTGTAAGCGCTGCGACGCAGACGCTACTCGCGAGCAGTGTTGCCAACTGCAAAGCTCCGAAAATCCCATTCTCTTCGGAAAAACGTGCTGTTTATCCCATTTTAAAATTCTAAAATCCCATTTGTGAATATTAAATATCAAACGAATCTTTTAATGACAATATATGTATATAAAAAAGTATTTTATTTTCAAAAACATAAAGAAAAATTTTGTGTTAATTATCACAACCTTTTATACTTTGACATAGAATCTTAAATGAATATCAAAAATATGTTCGCATATATAGTCGTATTAAATAACTTGAAAGGATCATCAGAACAAGAAAATCTTGTGCCCATAAGATTTTTAGTTTGAACGCATATTGCATTTAAACTGTAGCGTTTGAAAAAAATCGTCATTAATAATAAATTTTTCAATAATTTTTAACATACACGTTTTTAGATGTTAGCAATGTTTTTCGAAAACTCGCTATTTAATTGCATACGTACTATCATGGGAAAGTTCAATAAAAACAAATTAATTAATTTCAAGAAATTTTTACACTTTTATGTAAATTTTCCTCGATGTTTCAGCAAGTTTGTCTATAATTTTTTCCCCTATAGGAGTGACTTCCCTATACAAATAAAGAAGTGCTAAACCGTTCAATCGTCCTTGTGACATTGTGCTTCTTAAATATGTTTTAAGTCTACTGAGTGATGAAAATTATCTCTCATTCTCGTATTTTGTTATGGGGAGAGTTACTAGACTGGTAAATAAATTAAATATATATGACCCGGCCTATGAAAAGGTGGCTTATGACTCAAAAAAGAAATTGCGAGAAACAGCTGTTAAAGATAAACAAATTCTGTTTTTCTTTCATTTGTGCTCTTCTTTTTTTTGAGTCGTAAGCCACCTTTTCATAGGCCGGGTCACATATATATATATAGTTATATAGTTATGTACATGATTGTCTATATATTTGTATATTTGCCCCATTTAAATTTTTGCTTATTCGTAGGCAACATTTGGGGGAAGGGGGAAGAGTTTGAGCCCCAAAATCCACACCTTATGTGCGCTAATGCATATGTATGTAGTTACATATATTTTTGTACATAAACACTAGAGTAGTCCAGGAAAGCCCTTTTTTTAATATTATTAAGTGTTCACGCAAATTTGTGTTCCTTTGCTAAAAAATGAAAGTACATAACTTGATTTCAAAAAAAAAAATTAGAGGTCGCTCAAGTCCATTTTTATTTTTCTTAAAATTACTCGTCCTTCAATCCGTGCCCACGCGAAATTCCTCTCAAAATTTAAGTTTTGTAAGATCTTATTATATGCTTTCGAGTCCGCTGAATATACTAAAGGGCTATTCCACAGAATTCAGACATGGTTCGGGACTTTTATGTTTTATTATTTAGAATTTTTGGTTGAAATATTTTATTGGAAAACTATGGCATCATATTAAAAAAATATGGAATCAGCACACTTGTCATCACCGAAGAAATTAATCTGGACCAAAAGTAATTTGCGTGCAAGAACAAAAAAACACTAATTGCATTTCTGCTTTAAAGTAACGCGAGTTACCACACATTATATGGAAAATCTTTAATTTTAATAACATTATTTTTGTGTCTTTTTTTGGATATCATCCTACCTTTATCCTTAAAACATACCAAAATGTCAAAAATGGATTTACGTTTTTCATTTCGCAGATTTTTATAATGAAGGAAAGTACTCAAAGTTCTTTGTCCGAAGTATGTAACGCGAGTTACCATTACCTTTTAACAACTATTTGGAAACGTATTTTATTTTTATAAAAAAATTTCAAATGTATTTAGTTAAGTATAAATAATTCTTTAAATATACACCATTTTTGTATCTTAATGTGTTGAATTCGTAATAAAATTTTAGCAAAAACTTGAAAAATTTGTATCTTATTGTAACGCGAGTTACCATGGAATCGCCCTAAAGGAGTTATTTTTTTGATCCGGCTCTTACCTTTTTAGATAATACGAATAAATAATAAAAAAACGAGAAAAAACCCGAAATTGCACTTTAAAAGTTGATTATTTATCAGAAAAAATTTATTTGATTTTATGTCTGTCTATAGCCATAACCTTAGCGAACAAAATGAGTCACCGCAGAGGATTTAACGTTTACTACTTCTCGAGATATCAGCAAATTATTGAACCTGAATTTAGATGCGTGGGTGTAAGAAATAAAAAAAATTAAAATTTTTTCTAAGAAATAATCAAATTTTGAAGTGCGATTTCGGGTCTTTTCTCGTTTTTTTTTGTTCTTTATTCGTATTATGTAAAAAGGTAAGAGCCGGATCTTACAAAACTTAAATTTTCAGAGGAATTTCGCGTGCGCACGGATTGAAGGACGAGTAATTTTAAGCAAAATAAAAATGGACTTGAGCGATCTCTAAATTTTATTATTTTTTTAAATCAAGTTATGTATTTTCGTTTTTTAGCAAAAGGAACGCAAATTTGATTGAGCACTGAATAATATAAAAAAAGGATTTCCTGGACCACTCTAATAAACACTTTATACATATGTATGTATATTTATAATAAATGCATCAAATGAAATTTTAAGTATCACCCTCTCAATCGGTAATACCACGGTCACATATCGCACAAAAATTTTAGTCTCGATTGGAGACGGTTGAGGAGTGTCGTACAGGGACCAAAGTTCAGATTCCACTATGGAGACTCAAAAAATTTAAATATATTTTTTTTTCATCTAATACCCAAAATCGATACTACAGTAGGCGCAGATATCGCATATAAATTTTGGTCCCGATCGGAGACCGTTTAGGCGTGTCGCACAGGGGTCAAAACTCAGATTCCTCGATGGAGACTATATACAATGAACCTGAACTTTGACCCCTGTGCGACACGTCTTAACCAACTCCAATTGGGACCAAAATTTATATGTGATATCAGCGCCTACAGTAGTATCGATTTTGGGTATTAGATGAAAAAAAAATTAATTTTAATTTTTTGAGTCTCCATAGAGGAATCTGAACTTTGACCCCCGTGCGACACGCCTAAACGGTCGCCGATCGGGATTAAAATTTATGTGTGAGACTATATTAGCATCGATGTAGGGGTTGAGGTTTAGAAAATCTGATGTAAAAATGAGCTCTATACATTTAAGTGCCACCCTAATGAACATATATACATAGTATATAATCAGCCTCATTGCGTAAGTCGTAAATTAGACAAAATTTCACGACTCGACAACACTAGCATTAGTGGCATTTTTTTGTAAGCGAGCGTGAAAAAAATGCTCAACTCGGTTAAAATTTCCCTTCAGCTACATAAGCAACCCTGTTGGCATTTGCTATGAAACATGTGATTAGTTGAATGCGATTTATACACAAAAACCAACTGAAATTGTGCAATTTCGCGAGGTGTTTGTGTAATATATATATTTGTTTAAAGTATTCATCAAATACACAAAGAAACAAAAATTTCCCAAGTACTTCTTCATCAACAATTCACAATAGAGCAGTTTTTCACTTAACAACACTACGCATCAGGTCGCGCATTTTTTAACCGACCTGGCTGAACTCGCATAAATAACCGAGTTTGTGTTGTTGCTTTGCATGTATTTCGTTACTTTACCGAGTGTTTTTTTGGAGCTCGGATAGAAAAAAATGCACCTATTGTCTACAGTCGTGCTGAAATAAGTAAACGACGAAATTCGTCGAAAACTATACAGTGCTGCCAAGTTTTTTCGTTTTAATACACTAGTCGAGTGGAAATTTTAGGCAATGACGGGAAATTTTCGATACGATTCGACTCTCGAAAAACGACTTGCATTCCACACGACTCTCGCAATGAGGGTGAATATGTATGTATGCTTTAAGCTGCGTGCAAACATTGATAAATATGAAATTGTAGACAGTCTAATAAATAACCCCTGCCGAGCGCAGCGATCGGGAATGCTGAGCTAAAGTCGCAGGATAAGTTTGTCGCTGGCAATGAGGTGAGTAAACCACGAGAATGTAAACAAATTTAATTGCGAAGATAAATTTACATCCCCTCAAATACATTTGCTTATCTACGAAAAGGTAAGTGGAAAATGGAAATTCTTGCTCACATACATACAAACACCTTTTGCGTACCTATAGTGGGCTCTATGTGAGTGCATGCCCCTGAGCTGTATTTATTTATCAATAAGAATAAAATGTTTATTGACTTTGTTCAAAAGTCTTTTGTGAACAGACCAACAGACCAGCAGGCGAAATAAAGAGCTGACAATTTTGTGGAGGCAATGGTCTTACAGACTTGTTTGTTTCTTAAATTGTGTTTACATTTTGTTTTGTAAGTCTGTTTGAATGCGGCCGGTCGTTGTACAATTTTCGAGTAAAGTGTAAGCGTTAAAGTAGTTTAGTTTAGGTGTCGTAATTGCATTTTTTCCTAAAAATTGGCAAAGAGAGAAGAATTAGTTTTTATTTTTATTATCTATTAGTAGTTCGCAAGACATAAGATTGTTATGAACAAATATTAAAATTGAAAAGTATGCACTTCACTTATAGCGTTATTTATTTTAAGGCTCATTCTAATAAATTCCATGTAGACTGGCTATGATTGGGCAGAGCAAAAAAGAGAAAATATTACTGAAGCTCCAGCAACAAATACATATATACTTGCGTTGATGTAAGGTTTCAAGATCCTTTTGCCTCAACACAAGCGGGTGTGGGGATACCTTATTAAAGTAATCTAACCCTCTAAGTGGTCTCCTCTCTATGCTATCCATGCAGATAATAGATGTGTTGTACTATGCATTGTGAATGGTTTATGCCAGTAGGTCGTTCGTTTCGCAACTCTCTATCTTGCAGGTAGTAAGAAGCATGTTAAGTTTGCTACACGGCGGCGGTGGAACGGATTCGCTCTCTTTTACGAGCTCATCTGCTATCCTGGGTACTTATAAATTACTTTGTTCCGTTACCAGGTTAAGGGCTAACATCTCACCTATAGTAATCTGTAGTTACTAAGTAAAAGAACTAAAGGGAACCAAAGGTCGTTTTAAATATTTCCGAACGCGTAAAAATTAATGAAAAATAATAGGAGCAAGGGAATGATAAAAGGGGGAAACTACTTATCAAAATAAGACGTAAATTAAAGACAAAAGTCAGGACTGTGGTTCAGAAGAAGTAGGTAAAAAGGCAAAGATTTAATAAGTTGACGGAAGGAACAGCATACGTAACACAAAATGCATGTTGATACATACGTAAATATGTATGCTTGCAAGTACGTATATATGCATGGGCACAAACACAACTGGAATCCTGAATGCCATTAAGTGAAACAGACAACCCACAGCAACAATGCAAAGCAGACATCTGCAATATAATATTGTGCGCCAAGTGAAGAAACGCCGAAGAAAAGGAAGATGGAAAGAAGAAGCAAGCGAATAAGAATACAATGAGTCTGTATTAATTGTCTTATTTTGCTCTTTCTTGCCTTTTCTTCAGCGTTGGTATTCTTTGTATGTATATATGTACATATGTATGTACATCGTACATAAGTACAACATATATGGGCATTTCCATTATGTCGAACGTGACCGTCGTACACATTCAAATTGAAAAAAAAACCACCAGCTAAAACGTTTTTTTATTTTGACAATCGGCTTAGCTCAAAGCTCTTAATTAGCCCTATAATTTGTGCTAAATTTGATTTTGGGCAACTTCGTTTTCAATATATGTAATTGCAAAAAAAAAACAATGCATTCACACGGGACAAAAACAGAAGAGGTTTCCACGGCCTACGATTGAAACACCGATTTTAGCGAAACCTGGGGCAATATTTCAACTGCACTCATCTTAGAATGTCTCTAAAAACTGGTTTTGATTTTACCAAAAAATGATTTATACTTTTTTTAATTTAATTTTAATCACAGTCGCACGATAAATTTTGTTCCATCATTATATTTGTATTAATATGTATTGCTTTTAAACGAATTTTTAACGCAACAAAAACATGAATTTTATGTAGAATATACTTTATATTTTGACTTCAGCGCCACCTAGCGGGTCAATTTTTGGAAATCTATGACTTACGATGTTTCAACTGCATACGCCAAATTTGAACCAAATCGGACCATAAATACGGTTTTTCAAAATATCTTTACACTGGCGCCACCTAGCAAGACCATTTTTCGCAAAATGTTTCTGCTGACATAACCAGTATATATTACAAAAAACAGTCAAATTGTCCCATAAATACGTTAGATATATGACTTTTGTAATTTTTTTCGCGGTGGACCTTCCGGTGGAAACGCCCATATGTATTTTGTTCGAATTCCAAAGGCACAATCCAAGGTATCTAGATATTCGGTGGATTGTAAAAAATGGATGGATATCAAAAGCTAAAGGATACATTTTTCTGTACCTGCATTTTCTATTTCGAAATGAAATGTACATACATAATTGAAATTTTAGAAATCATTTAAAAAGGTTTGGTCGATTTGGTTTCATATCGAATGAATTTAAGAAGATATGACAGCCTAATGGGCGTGGTGTTTAAATAAATAACAACATATGGTAGTTCTGAGAGTGCTCGAGAAAGTCAGTGTTTTAGTTGATTTGTTATATGTATGAACAAATGCATATTTTCCAGAGGCATTATGTTTGCCTTCGATATTTTAATTTTATTCAGCCGGTCTCACTCTTCGACATACCAGCGTCACTATATTTAAGCAAATAATTACATTTATTCAACTTTCAAAGCGTAGTTCGCAGAAAACCATAGCGAATACCAGTTACGACAAAAAGTTTATTCAAAAACTTCATGAATTTCTTACTTTACACTTTTTACTTATACATGCTTGTATTTCATTAGACGTTCTGATTGACTGGCGGATATCAAAGCAAAAAATGGCAATGGAGATGGGGAATACGGAAGCGCTATTAATGTTTTGTCAGCTAATTTGATGAGCGCATGAAATTCGAGTATTGTCAACGCTTTGTCTTTTCAATTTATTTTCCATAAATGCTAATTTCTGCGAATTGGAGTGAAACATTCTCGCAAAAAAAAATGCATTAATAATTGCAATATTCACACGTACTCGTTGCGGAAGAGATACGAAATGTGAAAGAAGAATATTTTATTGTTGCACCAACTGCATTCGATTGCGTAATATTGGATCAACATGAACTTAACTTATTCGTCCCAGGCTGTGACTTTGAGTCACTACTGAAAGTTAATCATTTACAGGCCGACCAAATATTCATGCACTCCGGCAATTTACTGTACAAAAATTTCTCATGCTCATACAACTTGTATGAGACCAACCGAAATTGAACGGCGGGCGTAAAAAGCTAACCCAATTTCCAATTTTTGCTCCGCGCAAACAACGTAAATTTTATAAGAAGAGACAACTCGTTATAATTTTTAGAAAGTGTGAACATCAGGAGCGTGCCTTCTCTTTTGCCCAAATACGTTTTTTGATTGGATGAAAAGAGAAGGCACGCTCCTGATCTTCCCACTCGCTAAAATTATAACGAGTTGTCGCTTCTTATAAAATTTACGTTCTTTGCTCCGCGTAAGATTTTGATTTGACGTTTCGCTCAGTGAAATCAAATGCGTGCGTTTATATTATTTTAAAAGTTTGATTTTTTTAAGCTCTGTAACGTACATATTTGTTCATTCAATAATTATGTTCACGAAATTGTATGTTTTGCTGAGTTTGGATTTCAGTTTGTATTAAAAAATGAGTTTCAAAGTAGTACTGACGTTAAGTACCATGTAGTGATTTTCAGGCACTGCCAAGTCATATTGACCAGGTAAATAGTATCAGCAGATCTGCTGATTTGATTTTTTTTTTTCAAACTAGTTGGCCTCGAAAGTGTCAATTATTGTAAAGGATTTTTTCACAAAATTTCTAAACAACAATCCATTTTTATGTTAAACCATTTTTTTTCATAAGCAGAAGCGGTTGGAAATCATCTTTTGGAACGTTCCCTTTAGTCAGGAGCACAAACGCTGATTATTGGGACTTGCAAAGGAAGGATCGATGCCTTTGAAAGCGCACAAATTTACAAATTAAGTTGAAAATTCGAAAAAAATCTATTTACATGTTATGAGATAGGTACGATATTAAAAGGATTCAAAAGGTGTTTTGAGTTATAAAAGTCTTATTCGCATAATAAAAAAAATTGTGTAAGGATTAACACTACTTTACAACATCTTAAATTATTTAAAGCATGTTTAACCTTTGTAAAATTTTTTTATACTATGTCAGTTTGACTCACTAGCGCAACTCATGAATGACCTTATTTTTTATAAGCGATTCGTGAAAAGAGTTAATTACATATACCAAAGGATGCAACTTCCCTGAAAAAAAAATAACTACATGAAATGAAATTAACATTGCTTAACAATTTAAATATTTTCCTAGATATTGGGTGTGTTTTTCCATATCCCTGTCATATAATTTTATTGCCCTTTGCTAATGATCAACAAGCTGATAAGTTTATTTGTTTATTTTTTGTATAGTTTTCATGAAGTAAACGTCGGGACTACTACATGTTGTACATACTGGCAATTAAATATTTATATAGAACTGAAATATGCAAACATTGTTTATATAAAATACGCCCACCCATTTTTTATTTAGGGTGATAAAAGCCCGTCTTTTATTGCATATAAATATTCTTAGTGAACGTCAAACTATTTTTATGCCAATGATGAAATAATAATTGCCTATCAGAACTGCATACGTATATTTACTGCTAAATAACTGTTTATGACGATGGGTGAGTTTTTTGTGTTGGTTTATAGGGTTAATATTTGCAAATAATCAGATAGCCGATAAGCGGTAAAATTGTAGATTGATGTGAGTAGTTATTTGCATTGTAAAAAGTCGTATTCCACTGTCAAAAAATACTTTGTGTAAAATTTATATCTGAAAGATAAAGGAGAAATATTTTATACATACATAGAATGAAAATCGGCTGTGAACTAAACATGAAATTTATTACTGACTTGGCTGCTGTGACCGATGTAAGAAGATTTCTTCCGAACGGAACTTCAATTTAGATTGCTAGGGGTGTTTCCATGCAGCCGTACGTGACATTCGTACGCTTATGGAGTAATATAAATCTCACAAAAATAGAAGTTATTGAAAGATTAGGGTTATGTTGCAATCAAAGGGTACTATGTTTGAGAAAAAAGTGGGCAGCCTCGAAACTTTGGTGTCGAAAATATCCGTTCAAAACAAGGTAATAATGTACGCGACAAAAAAAGAAGTGGTTTTATGGCGAATATATGTACATACATATATGCGAAAGTCTGCGAGTCATGGCAGTTTTTCTTTTCTTTGAAAATTCCCAAACTAAGCTAAGTAATGAACCTATACAATCCCTTCATATTTAAAAAGAAATTATCGCTGGTTAGTTTTACATTTAAAAAACAAAACATAACGTACGCTACATAACGTAAGCGACAATTTTTCTCTAATACAATATTTTAGTAATATATATAATCTGTGGACATTTGACAAAACAACTTAAGTCTATCTTTCACGGACAAAGAAAATAGCATATGTCGGCAAAGCTCTTTTTAACGTCAGAGCAATTAATTTTATTAAAATTAAAACACTCAGTTGCAAACATAAGCATTTTAACGGTTGTGAATAGCGGTAAAAAAATTCAACATTTCTTTCGAATTACAACATTTTTCTCTTTAACGGCAAGATATGTATGTTTTGTCGACATATGCTATTTTGTATGTCCGTGAAAGACAGACATAAGTTGTTTTG
>JAPVRG010227265.1:0-13940 GCA_029783565.1 Rhagoletis cerasi | reverse complement strand
GTTTAGGAATTATATTTTAATGTTTTTTTTTGTAGAATGAACCATATTTTTACACAAAATTAGCGGAAAAATATTAGAATAAAAATTGTTGCATATATTGTGAAAAATTTGCTGTACCAATACTTTGTTCCGGCAGTGTATATGTTTTGGCTGTAGCTGAGTATGCAGAATTGTTTGTTGTTATTTGTTAGCTTCTAGAAAGTCCAGGGGGTCTACTCTGTATTGCGATTCGAAAGTCGACACGGACTAATACAACTTCATAGTGTTAAGTATTCGAATCCGAATGATTTTCCTTTCGAATCGCAATACAGAGTAGACCCCCAGGGCTCGAATGCCGTCGGAGACAAATGACAATAAAAATGTTTTTTTGTGCTATCGAAATATGAAAAAGCATCTATGAAGTTCAGAAAAAAGCGTATTCAAACGAAAAAATCGCCCAACAAAAACTGTGTAAAGTAAATTTAATTTTTCCGATCGCACTATACAAGATTTAAAACGGTCATAAAACGCAGTCTAATTATAGCGGTTAAAAATTATCGAAAAAAATGGAATTCCATATCTGGATTATTCTCGAAAAAAATCGGAAATATATAAATCACAAAATAACAATCAAATTTTACCGAAAAAAGAGTTCAAAATAACGAATATTTTTAATCGAAAAAATATAAATCACAAAACTGCGATTAAGTTTGACCGAAAAATCGACAATTTTTTTATGGAAAAAATAAAGTTAAAAATATAACGATTTCGAAATGATCTAAAAATAAAAAACTTGGTATTATATAGTCGTTTTTGTTCCCTGAGGAAAACCCATTAAGCAAATCCCTTGAAGGCCAAGACTTTTTGATGTTATTCACGGTTTGATGTAGTGCAGTATCCAGGGATTTGACTTTCTAGTAGGAATGTTTACAGTTGGAGAGTACTCTTGGCTTATACGGCGAAAGTCGCTGGGTTTCATTGTGGGAGCACGTTTGCCCCTTCGTTGTGAATACCATTTTCCTTATGGTTCTCGCATTGAGATGTATGTACATATGTAGACCAGGTTAAGACAATCCTTAAACATTTTGGTACATAGAGGGCTTCAAAATTCGCAGTTCGGCAGGGAAGTTAACATCTAGATCCGGTTATTGCGCGGTTTGAAGGACTTAATGCCTCGTTCGACGTTTGATTGACTAACGATTGCAATATTGAATGCAGTTTCTACCAAGTTAGATGCTGTAGTTAACCCTGGAAGAGCCGGCTCATAAGGATCTAGTTTAACTTAAATATTGATTCAAAACTAGCAAAAAGATTGAAGTTCGAAGTTTGCTTTTAATGTTTACATATGGCCGAAATTTTTTTTTTCAAGGCGCATTGAAAAAGTAATAGCAATAGAGCAGAAACAACAATTTAAATGTTCCTGGCTATTGATTTTGTTGTCTAAAAAAATCAAAATAGGTAAACAAAGTCTGTCAGTTAACAAAACAAAATTTGATAATTTAGGGACCAAAATTAGTTCAGCTGCCCTCTTGCCTCTATCTATTTAATGTGTGTTGTTTCTATTACTTTGACAATGAAATTCTAAAAAACGGGCCTACATCATAACATCCGGGAAAGAGTCGTCATTTAAGCAGTACACCCTAAGAGTTTCAGGGAATGTTCTATGCAAGGCGCATCTATACAAGGTGGTGTTATTAGAACAGCTGATTTGATATTTTTGTCTCTACAATAGTACAGTAGAATGCCTTCCAAGACGAAATGGTGTAACTTTAGGATGCCAACAACGAAAATTATCTCCCATTTTCTTTCGTTTTGACATCCTTACGTACCAAAAAGCAACAACAAATTACACGGTATTTTAACTTATATGCATTTGATGCCACCTTGTATGGATGCGCCTTGGTTCTATGTTGTAAAACTTTATTTTTGTGCCAACTGGTATCTTAAGAGTATTTGCTTTTTCCTGAATATTTTTTCTGAACTATGAGTTTATTTTATTCCTATTTACCGCTTTTGCAGATTTCCTCTTCAGTTTTATTCTTTGCTCCACTTTATTGCATTTATGTTTATGTATGTAAATATATACAAAAGCATGTATCTGCATATGTATTTACCGGTGTTTCGGTGTTTTGCTTCACCGTCTCTCTTGACTCATCGTCTTCACCCCTTCCGCCTTGTTCGCCCACCTTCACAATTGTCTGCTTTTGTGTATCTGTTAAATTCGCTCCTTCGTATTGTATTTCATAAGTTGCCGTAGTTGCTGTTTCTACTCTATGCTTTCTTTGCTCAACGCCCAATTACTACCAGGACCTTTTGTGTGAATTTAGGGCGTGTGAATTTAGGGCGTGTGCTTTATGGCTTCCCGGTGTTGTCGACAAGTACTCGTTAGTGAAGTGCTCGTGCACCAGCGACTGGCTGCTGCATATTCACCGCTATGCACTACTCCATGTTTCATTTCCTTCATTTGAGTGTGCAGAATGCAAAAAATAAAATGGAATGGTTAAAAGAAAAAAAAAAAATCGTGATGCCGCCGTAGAATGATGTTCATTCCCTTCTGCATCATTGATGATTTTGTTTTGTCATCGTAGTTTTCCTCAAAACTGCAAACATATAATAGTTGAGGCGAAGACAAATGCTGGAACAAAATCAGACTACGATGTGCGGGAACAATAGCTCAAACACAAATAAAAAGCTTATAATTCGTACGTCAGCCTTGCAGGTTTTTGTTCATTTCGGTGAAATACATATACATAAATATATATATCGTGTATGCATTAATCAGCAAGTTTGGGGTAACAATACGCCTAGGATTTAAAAATAAATTGATAAATTTTATCTGATGGCTATTGAATAGCACAATCATCGCATGTAAGGATATGTCGCAAAATGGTTTTTGAGGTAACAAAGGCTGAATACAAAATTGAAGCAATTACTTTTAACTCCTACGAACACACACAAAATACATATTTTCATTGCGATAAACGAATTGACATTACGTGCAATTACTATTTCTGCAAGTGATAAAAATCCACCCTTACGAAAGTGGGGTACATAACAAACAACAGATAAGAAAAATCGACCCTTGGTTATCGGCATATGCTCAAATTTCACGCAAATACATACATACATACATACATACATACATCTATGCAGGGTTACCGGGAAAGTTGTCCCGGTATACTTAAGGGCACTAGGTATTTTCTGATAAATTTGGTTTTATGACGTGGTGTCCAAAAGTTAACCATTTTCGAGATATTCGATTTTAAAGATTATTTAAAAAAGAAAAATTTTTTTTTAATCCAAGGATCCGATTTTTTTCTATTTTTAGTTAAACCCTGTATACAGTGACTCAAACAAGTGTTCACACGTTGATTTTTTTTAATATTCACAATTTGTGTGTTCACACAAGCCTGGTTATCAGCTTATGCGGTTATATTTTTTACTCAGTTTACAAAAACAAAATACACAAGAGAATTATAACTTTTAACCAGATAACCAGGCAGGTGTGAACACCCAAAATGTTTTTCAAGTTAAAATTTTTTTGTAATTTTTTTATAAAAATATTATTCATGCTTCAACTAAAACCATATATAAATCATAGTTTCAAACTTAATACAAAATTTAAAACAATCAAAAAAATTTTCATCAAAATTTCGAACATTTTAATCTGAATCTTTCGAACATTTTTGGGTATGCAGTTTTATATGCCATACAATTTTAGTAGAATAAAGTACAAGTTTCAAGCGGCTGAAAGATCGCATTTATTTTTAATACTTTTTTTTCACTGATGGATTTTCGCACTTTTTCTATATAAACATGGATTTGCTATGAAAGAAAATGCATAAGACCCTTCGCAAAAAAATTTCAAAAAGTCAGCGCCAATTTTATTAAATTGCACTTGTAAAAAAAAAAAATCGCAAAAGCCGTCACCAAAAAAAAATTATTAAAAATCAACGCAATTTTTTTGCCGTTTGAAACTTGTACTTCATTCTACTACAGCATACCCAAAATTGTTCCAAAGATTCAGATTAAAAAATTCGAAATTTTGATGAACATTTGCTGAACTTTTAGCAATTTTGTATAAAGTTTGAAACTTTGATTTATATGGTTTTGGTTAAAGCATGAACAGTATTTTTATAAAGAAATAAAACAGGAAAAGATTTAACTTGAAAAACCTTGTGAATACAAAAAAAAATCAACATGTGTTCCGATTTTTTTTTTCGAATCTTTAAAGAAAACCATGTGCAGCGGTTGACACGAACTCGTAAAGAAATTTCTGTGCGATTTTTTAAAGAAATCTAGAAAAATTCTGAAAAAAAACCGAAAAAGCTCCTAACATCGCACCGATTTTCTTCCGAAATTTCGTAAGAAAATCGAAGTTTACACAATAAATTTCACCTTAAAAATTTCGGCAAAAAATCGGAAAGGAAATATTGAATTCTTTACAAATTCTTTAATATTTCTCTATTATTCAGAAAACTCTGAAAGCATGGTTTGCAGGGAGGTTGTTTAAAGGTTTGCACAAAAACTTAAAATGTTTTTTCTCCAAATGAAATTCTGTTTATTTTATGACTTCCACAAAAGTATTTTGGCTCAATTCATAGCTTGAATGGCGTTGAACCTACCCCTGAAGCACGGTTGCCACTTTGGTAATTTATTACCAAAAATGGTAACTTTTTTTCTATTTGGTAACTTGGTAACTCTTAATTTCATTTGGTAACTTTCAAAACGCTTTGGAAGATCATTTAAAGCAAGCCGTTTAGTTGAGACCGTTGGTACAATTTGAGATGGTTGTGCTCGAAATTGCGAAATGTGAGAACTCGTTCGACTATAAGGAGGTGGGTGGAAAAAGTCGTGGTGACAGTTGATAGAAGAAAACATACATATGTAGCTTATAGAGGAAAAAATAAAAGTCGTAAATAGAAAATGTAACATAATTTACTCTCTCAACGAACGGTTTATTTCCAAAGAAGCAATAGAATCGGCGCGATTTCGACTAATCAGTTTAGCTGCGTTTGGCTGAGAACATTTCAATAGCAAATGTTAATTTTTCAATTCTAATCAATTCTATAAGTTCTATGGATTTTCACGTAAAGGTATTTATAATTCATTTTGTATTTTTAAATTTTTTCATCAAAAAGTAGACTTTGAAATGCACATTTTTTGGATTATTAGTAAAAAAATGTAAGTACCGGTTCGTCAGATACGTGCTTTAGAGAATTTCATGCAGCTTCCGAATATATAATTCGACCTCTTCGCACGACTTTGAAAATATATGTAAGTTTCGATTTTCAGCTTCTTTTTGCGTAATTTTTTGATCAATAGAAAAATTACCCCAAAAATTTGAAAAATTAAAATGGAAAACAGAAAACATAAATTCAACAAAATTCCATCACATTTAATAATTGAGCCCAAGGCGAATTGCACCATGATTGAGCCCATATTATTTGGGAGTTGTAGAGAAAACTTTTTGTAATGTAGATGTTGCTCGTACCAGAGATCGAACCCAGTTCCTCCGGAGTTGTACTACGCACCTCTAACTACTCAGCCACAGCGGCCGCTATGAGTTTTTATTCCAATGATATACTTGTGCGACGAGAAGAGTAATGTGTTATACATATATGTTACAGGCCAAACTCGAGTTTCGGACAAACTAGTTTTGCCTAGGCTAAACTAGTTCTACCTACATGCGATAGCATAAACTGGAATAGCCTGCGCGAAACTGGTCTGGCCTAAGCCCGATTGGAGAAACCAATTGAGCCTAGGCTGAACTAATACATCCTCGTTAATTAGCTCTGAGTTACACACCCACAACAAAATTTACACTAAGTAAGCCCCTAACACCTTTCATAAAGGTTCCATGTGAGTGTTAACATAACACGCAATATTTTTAGCAAAAAAAAAAAACTAATATTTTTGTTAACTTTTTGGTAATTATTATCCAACTTTTTGGTAACATTTTCTCTAAGCTTGTGGCAACCGTGCCCTGAAGGTGTATTTTTTTTTAAACATTACTTTCCTGGCTTTAAGGCTGGTTTTCACTATGCCATAATTTGAGGACAAATTTTGACACAACTTTTCATTCCAAATTTACCCTGTTACTGATTATATTTTGGTCGATTTAGCAGCGTATGAAGACACGTACGACTGAAGACCTTTTCTCATGTAAATCAATCGGTATACTGTTTTTTATCCTTGTTTGACAATCTGGTAAATCACCGTCATATATTCATTAAGTAATACATTTTAAAACGTTTAAAACATTCTTATGTCTGCTATGAATCACGCAAACACATATTTAATAATAATAATAATAGATTGGCGCTTACACATATGTTAGTGTTTGGCCGAGCTTCTCCTCCGATTTGTGGCGTGCGCATTGATGTTGTCACACAAAGTGGAGGGACCTACAGTTTAACGCCGACTCCGAACGGCGATTGTATTTTTATGAGAAGCTTTTTCATGGCAGGAGTACCCTCGGAGGTTTGCCATTGCCTGCCGAGGGGCCACCGCTGTTAAGAAAAAATTTTTTTTCTAAATTTTTTTGCGACGTTGATCTGACCAGGGCTTGAACCCAGGCCTGCGGAGTGGAAGCGCGCACTGCTTACCACTGCACCACATATTTAACCTTTATAATATTTATATTATGGAAATATGATTACACAGAGCGAAACCACCTGAGTAATAAAATAGAACAAAAGTTAGAAGATATCTCTATGGGTTTTCTTCAAAAGGAATGGGATTATCTTTTGAATGAAAGCTGAAAATAGAAAAGCTAAAAATAGAAAATAAGACCTACTGAATGGCAGTTTACAGCTCTACCTTATTGGCTACGGTGGTCGCCTTACCAGCGCTATTCTATTAAATAATATGAATTACTTGTCATGAATTGAAGAAGACACCACAGGCCATTAAGACTAGTTTTTAAAAGATATTCTTATGAATAAAATAAATAAGAATGTTCACATAAAACTAAAAAGGAATCTCTTTTGAATTTTCCTTGTTTTTCGCCCATTTTACCCCTTAGCCCAGAAACTTTTCATAGAGACAATCTCCTCGTTTCTGTAGGTCATATTTTTCTCTGCGTTTTTATGACACTTTGTGGATCACCCAAATGTTTTCTCATTTGCTTGGCAGCAAATGCTATTGAATTGGCATAGTGAAAACAAGCCTTAAGAGATAAAAAAGTGTGAATCTAATAAACATTTGAGTTTTTGTTTTAGAAAATTTTGCCGATGTTTTCCTGTACGTAATATATTTCTTGAAAAGCTAGGCCATTCAAAGCTACGATTTTCTAATTGCAATAACTTAAGAAATCTCAATGAAAATGTCTATCATAAGTTTCGCCTGAAAATAAATTCCCCCGAAATTTTTTCTTCCACGCGTATTAAATAGACATAAGCGAAAAGTGAAAAGTGAACGATTTCGGGGGAAAATAAAACTCATTATAAGGCATACATTACGAATGTAGTAGGTCGCTGCCCCTGCTCCGTTTGCCTGTGAAGATGCAATAGGCAAAAAATGGGGGTTCAAAGCTTATATTTGGGGTATTCACACCTGCCTGGTTATCAGGTTGAAAATTATTATTTGTGTGTATTTTGTTGTTGCATATCGGCGGAACTGAGCTCTAGATGCGCTTTATTAAGCTGACAAACTGGCTATATTTTAAAGTGAGCGAAAGGGAGTACCTTGAACGTACCGGTATCACAATGGGCCCAACACACTCAATGCACTCAAACACTGGAATGCAGGCAGTAACTGCAACCTTGCCTAACCATAGTCTGAACTGAGAATAAGATCGGCTTTGGTTTAGCGCAAAATTTATTAGGTTTTTATGGCAACTAATTTGGCTTGAAAAAAAGATCATAAGTACTTTTCACACGATTTTAAGAAGTAGTTTTCAAACTAATGTTTGGACTCTACGTCACAGCTGTAGTGATCTTCATGTTTCTGTGCTCATGGAAGCAGGTTTTCTGGGGTTTGTCATTGCGCTGTCAATCGCTTACTTCAAATTTCTGACATTTTCCTTATTTTCCTCATTGTTTTCATGAGTAAAAAGGCTTTATTTAAGAACGTTCCAAAAGCGTGTTACACCTACTGCGTCCACAAAATTTATTCAAAAAAAAAAAAATAATAAAATAAAACAAAAAAAAATATAAAAACACTTTAATTTATAAATTAGTAACAGAAACGTCGATTGAGCGTCCACGTATGTATGTACATAAGTGTGGATTGTCTATTTCCAAGAGTTCATTTGCCCACTACGAAATATCAGAGTCAACACACTCACGCGTCAACGTCATTCCATCGTCAGCTTCTGCGGGCTTACCTTTTATTTAATTCTATGCTAATAGAAATGACGTCGCTATTTGCTTCCGTTTAATTGGCCGGATATGCTTTGCTCACCAGTCAGGTAGTCAATCCAACAAACGAAGCCACAAGCCAGAGCACTCACTTAAAGAAAACGTCTGCGAGTCGGGTGCGTCGATACTTATGGCGTTAACTCCGACATATATACAAATTTATGTACGAGTATTTTGACGTCTGCCAATCCATAAGTGGTAAGGCAAGTATTTTACAACTGAACTGGTGGGGAGCACAGCGCCATCATCAAATACAGCAAATAAAGAGACTGAGTTCAATGCGCCGAGCAAGTGCTCTCATGTAATGTTTTCTTTGTGGAATTGGTTTGTGTTTTTTTTCATAAAAATATTTACGAATTTTAAAATATGAAAATTCCAATCTTCCCAAGCACTCGTGAAATGGATTTCACTTCCAAACGAAGAGTGCAGCATAGATATCCATCAGTTGAGGCACTTAAGCTGCTTTGTAAAGGCTTCCACACTCCCACCCAAAAATATGTTTGCCTATTGATGCCAGAGGATTAGCCCACATGCAGATTTGCCAGAACTCGTCAAAAGCATGCATGCTATTACATATTTACATATGTACATACATATGCAGCACTTAAGCATATGTTTATCCCAGAAAATTTATGTGAAATGTTTGCCCTTGAATTCGCTGTATTGCTCCAACGCCGGCGCTTCACACCACTTCGACGCCTAAAACTCGTAAATCCATGGCATCGTCACTCGCTGTGCTTTCCATCCGTGCCCTCCTCCAACTTCTAAGTATTATTTTCCATTTTTTGATTTTTACATTTCTTTGCATTTTTCCAAATGCCTTTGTATATCAATTTCCCTGTTGCGTTCCCATCATCCACCAGCAATTAGGCGCACCGGGAAGAGCGCGGGCTCCCGGTACATTTCAGCTGGGGTTCGCGCGCGTACTTGTACGTGCTGTGTATGTATCTTACATCTTGTATCTCACCATGTCTGCGTATCCATCTGCGGCCAGCGCCACCATTTGCAGCTTCATTTGTTCCATACATCGCAGTTATTGTCGCTGTTTATTGGTTTTCTTTCATTGTTTCCTTTCGCATTTCGCGGAGTATCGGAGCTCGTTGTGATGTTCCAGCACACAAGAGTTGACTTTGGTTTCGTTCGGCTCGGCTACGTTGTTCATGCTGGGCGCCCGGTAGGTTGTCCTTTTACATCGCCAAGCTTGTAAACGAGCTGCATGCGGATGGATGGATGGATGTATTCGAGTGCTGCCGCCCGTCTCGCATTTACCTGTGTGCGTGTGCAGATGCACGTGTGGCTGTGTGTGTGTCTGTGCGTTTTAATGCGCCTGCGTGTGAAGGGCCCCTGACAGCCGTTTGCCGGTTGTCAACGCTTGTAGTTCGCTGGCTGTCGCGTTGCCGGGTTGCCGGCTGCTGGTGTTGCTGCCGCTGTAGATGTCGTCGTACCCCACCAATTTGCCACTCGCAGAATTGATGTAACACAACACAGTAGTCGCGTTTTTCGCGTTCGCCAATTTCTGTGCGCTTTTCCAACTTTAATTTGCAATGCATTTGTGTGCAAAATATTTGTATGCGTATAAATCTGTAGTCTTTTTTTTTTTCTTGTTTTGCATCTGTATTGCATTTCTAGTTTGTTTTGTCCACGGCTGTGGCTCTAACGTGTGTCTCACATGTGTGTTACTCAATTGCTTGGGTCCGTCCCTTCGTCTTATTTATTGCACATATTGTATTTGTTAATGGCATAGTCGACTGTTGACTGCCAACTCTCGACTGCCGTTCCTGTGTGACTGTCTCGACGTTGCTTAGTCATTCGGTCGCTTGGTCCTGTAGCTTGGTATCACCGTCGTCGCTCCTGAGCCATATGCACATACGTGTGGTGTGGTACAGCAGTGCAATTCATGGCTCTTTTGACGAATATTTCACCGAAGTATTTTTTGTTCTTGCTGCGGTTGGTTGAGGGCGTGAGTTATTGTTCTGCAATTTCATTGACTGCATGCGTTTCCATTTATTTCCTTGTTTGCTTCGCGCGTGTGTATTTATGTATGCATATGTACATAATATCCCTGCAGTGAAAAGCCAAACTGGTACAAACCAACTATCGGCTATTTTATTTTGAGAGGCATAGAACTTTTATTTCAAATAAAGCACAGGGAAGTGAATAAAATGGTCAATAAAGGCAAAATATTAGTTCGAGAATTGTATCGCATTTGGCGTTTGAACACCACTGCAACCGTCTAATGAAGACCATCCGGTCGGTTCAATTTCGCACCACTTTTTCCAGCATAGCCAGCCTTGTCTTATCAGTATAGACCATTGGCTTGACGTACCTCCACAAAAAGTAGTCCAACGGAGTCAAATCACATGACATAGGTGGCCAATTGGCAGACCCATTTCATGATGTGATTCGGCCACCAAAAGTTCGTCCCGATAAAGTAATGGCTTCACGCCTTGTATGGCTTGTAGCACCGTCCTGCTAAAACCATTTCGCACTTAGAAGATTGATTTTGACGTGGCGAAGCAAAAAGTCGCGAGTCATTTGCCTGCTCTGATGGCGTACCGTAATGTGTGCGAAGCGCTCTGTAAGTCTGCACAGAACGCGAATTTTGGAAATAAATTTCCAAGATATGTAAACGTTGTTCCGGTGTAAGTCTTTCTGAGATTCGAGTCCGCTCGGAGGAGTTGAAGATATTCGAAATTAAATAAGGGAACAAATTTCAACAAAAAAATGTATCGAAAAAATTACGAAAAAAAAATGTTTCCAGCGCCCGAGGAATTGAACCTGGGATCTCTGAAATGCTACGCCAGCGCTTTGCTCTGCCGGCCGCTGTAACATATTTATTTCTTTAGTTGTTAATGAATCGGCTACCCTACCAACTGCTATGATGCTACTAGTATTTCTACTATAAGGTGCTGATGCATAGCCGGATAATTGACATTGCGTAGAACATCGCCATGTTAAAAATACCAGTTGCCTGTATGGAAAAGGGATGGAAGCCGAATTTGTTGAGCTGGAAAGCTAACTGGTAGAATTCTAGTTTACAACTAGATGATAGCTTTCCCTGCAGGGTACACATGTATGTACATACTTATATGTATGTACATGCATGTATGCCTATTTGTATGTATGCACATAAACATGTCGTTTCCTCAATTTGTCCTGATTTTGTTGTCGAAACACACCCTTGATTTGACATTTGTTTTTGTATATTCAACGATCGAGTTTAATTGAAAATCGATAGTACTGAGGTGTTGCTCTGAAAAGAATTTATATACATCTATACACATATTTACGTATGTATGTATGTACCTACAGACATTTTTATGTTTGATGATTAAATATGTATACATACATATCGACGGTACTTTGACAAAACCTCGTATCTCAGAGATCACTACTTTACACGAAAAACAAAAAACTCTATTAATAACAAAAAATTAGTTTTAATAACCTTTCCATGGTGCAATAATACAAGGTGGTGTTAGCCGTATATAAGTAAAAAATTACACTAACAAATTATACGGAATTCGTTTTGTCAAATTACAACAAACACATCATTTTGACGTAACGCTCACCACGGCGAAAAAGTCAGCTGCCTTCCCAACACCACCTTGTATAAATTCGCCTTGAACCTTTCGATCTGAATATCAAAGATTAAGTGCTGTTTTCTCAAGTAGTTTTTAAAATTTATCTGCTCTATAAATAATTTTTTTCAGAACAAAATTTGTGTTTAAAAGGCAGATAAATTTTAAAAGCTGCTTGAGAAAACGGCCCTAAGACTTTTTAGTTAAGTAAGAATAAAATAAAATAAAGTAAATCATAGTATTTTAAGGCCTATTTTGGATTAATTTTACGATACACGATTTCTACATATGTGACCCGGCCTATGCAAAGGTGGCTTATGACTCAAAAAAGAAATTGCGAGAAACAGCTGTTATATATAAACAATGCATTTCGTCAGTTTCTTAGTAGTTTTTCTTTTGCATTATGAACAGTCATGCCCAAAAGGCAACCAAAAAAGGCAAAAGAGCATACATGATTTTCAATGGATTTTCAATAAAATTCTGTTTTTTTCTTTCATTTGTGCTCTTCTTTCTCTACATTTTTAGTACACTTCTAAGCAAGTTAGGACTTTCTAGTTTTCACCACGTGAAACAGCGTCTCAAAAACTATCGAAACCAAAAAAAAGTGGAACATTTTTTTTGAGTCATAAGCCACCTTTTAATAGGCCGGGTCACATATGGTGATTTCTGATACGAGGTTTTGCCAAAGTATCATCGGTATACTCATTGTCTGCGCACATAAAGCGAATTGGCTGGTTCATCATAAGCATTAACGAAATATCGTAACCCTGCAAAAAAGTGTGCCCTTACGGGTATAATTGGAGATCAATTAGTCTCCAGCTCATCTCTTCTTCTTCTTTATTGGCGCTGTAACCACCTAAACGATTTTGGCCGAGTCCAAAACAGCACGCCAGTCATTTCTCTTCTGTGCCAACTGACGCCAATTGGAAATGCCAAGTGAAGCCAAGTCCTTCTCCACCTGGTCTTTCCAACGCAGAGGAGGCCTTCCTCTTCCTCTATTACCAGCGTCGCGACCCGCGTTGAATACTTTCAGAGCAGGAGCATTTCTGTCCATTCGAACAACATGACCTAGCCAGCGGAGCCGCTGTATCTTAATTCGCTGCACTATGTCTACATCGTTGTAAAGCTCATACAGCTCATCTTTAAATCGTCTGCGGTACTCGCCATTGCCAACGCGCAAAGGCCCGTAAATCTTTCGCAGAATCTTTCTCTCGAAAACTCCAAAAGCCGCTTCATCAGATGTTTTCATTGCTCATCTCTAATGGGTACAATTAACGATGTAATGATATGTAGGCACTTAGTCAACGAGATTTCATGTGTGGCGTTGGCATGTAGAGATAGTATACGCTTAGCAATCCAGAGAACCCTGGTCCGAACCGCAGCTGGCGCAAATTTTTATTTTTTTAAAAGCGACTAGTCGCTTTTTATACCCATTCGGGTATAAAAGGGAACAACTGGTCTCTTCGTAGACATGCTCGAACAAAAGGGAACAGTTCAGCCCATACAAAGCGATGCAAAGTGGCATTAGTCGCATATTCCTTTGCAACTCGTCCCGGACACATCCCGGACTCGTCGCATTTTTTGCAGGGAATAAATAAAATACACATTGTATGTACACTGAGAAAAAAAACAAACCATATCCACTTTGTTTCAAACTAAAACGCATATGATTTGGCGCCAAACTGTCTTTTGTTTGCTTTAAACAGATTAATTGTTGGAGATCTTGATTACGATTTCGTTCTGCACTTCACAGATTCTTTTTCATAATTCGGAAACACAAAAAAAAAAAATATTTTATCATTTTATAACCATGTTTGCCTCTGATGGTATTTGAACCCGGAACCTCCTGAAAGCTAACAACTAGTGGCATGCATCTCTGCGCACTCAGCTACAGTCACAACATGTAAGTGAGCTCTGAAATGTTCACTTTGAATCAAGGTATTGTACATACTGATAGTTACAGAGCGTCGCCTGGGTAAAAGATTGTCGTATGTTATTCACGTTTCGTATGCGCTTA